>UESW01004048.1:488342-690842 GCA_900491605.1 Calamus simplicifolius
TGAGTTAGAAGGCGAGCTGTACCTTCAGTGCCCCCCTCCGTTGAACCCGAAGACCCCCTGCAACAAAAATCTATACTGCCGCTTCCATCGGGACCATGGCCACTACACCGACAACTATCACCAGTTGAAGAAGGCGATAGAAGACCTCATCTAGCGTGGCCACCTGGGAAAGTTCGTCCAAAGGGGCCACCTGAGTGCGCCCGGCCAATCAGCGCCTCCGCCGCCAATAGCCAGTGTCGACAACACTCCAACCGAGAAGACGATGGCAATGATTTCTTGGGGGACAGGCGGCGCATCCAAGAGGCCGCATGAGGAGGAGGGGTTAGACTCTGTAATTCCCTTTTCTAAAAGGATCTAGAGGGGGTGGTCAACAAAAATGATGACAGCATCATCGTGTCCATGACGATCGCTAAGCATCTGTAAAGAGAATTCTAGTTGACAGTGGGAGCTCAATGGATGTTTTGAGTTATGATGCTTTTGTTCGGATGAATTTGTCTCCTAGCTCCCTTCGGCCTATCACCATACCCTTAATGGGTTTTACTGGAGATTTTGTGAGAGTTGAGGGTAAGATTATTCTCCTCATCACTGCCGGGACGCCACCGTGTCAAAGCACGGTTTTCATGAATTTTCTGATAGTTCGGGTCTCCCTCGCCTACAATGCCATCCTTGGAAGACCCGACTCAACCTTCTGGATATCGTCATCTCCACTAAGAGGCTGCTCGTGAGATTTTCAACCAGCGAAGGAGTCGGGGAGATGCAGGAGGAGCAGAACCCGCTGCCGCTTTGCTATCACCTGGCCCCTAGTCCGCAGAGGGTGGTACCTACACCTGCACCATAAATGCTCGACCCCGAGACTTGGAGAGGAGAAGAAAGCTGGCCGAGCACCTGCTGACCTTTCCTTTGGGGGAGGACCCGGCAAGGATGATCCGGGTCGGAGCCCTGGTCCCGGAGGAGGCGCGAGACCAGCTTCTCGCTTTCTTGTGGGCCAACTCTGACATCTTTGCATGGTCAGCATCCGACATGCCAAGCATCCCTGAGGAGGTAATTACTCACCAGCTCAACATCAAACCAGAGTGTCGGCCCGTCAGGTAGAAGAAGAGGAGCTTCGCCCCCGATCAGTAGAAGGCTGTCGATGATGAGGTCCGCAAGTTATTGGCTGCCGGCCATATTTGAGAGGTCCACTACCCCGATTGGCTAGCCAACGTCGTGATGGTCCGCAAGGATAGTGGGAGCTGGAGGATGTGCGTGGATTTCACCGACCTCAACAAGGCGTGCCCGAAGGACAGCTTCCCATTGCCTCGGATTGACCAGTTGGTGGATGCCATATCCGGCCACGAGACCCTCAGCTTCATGGGCGCCTTCTCGGGATAAAATCAGATTAAGATGGATCCAGCGGACGAGAAGGCTACCTCGTTTGTGACCAAGAAGGGAATATACTGCTACAAGGTGATGCCATTCAGACTGAAGAATGCGGGTGCCACCTATCAGAGGCTGATAAATAAGGTCTTCAAGGATTAGATCGACGCAATATGGAGGTATACGTGGATGACATGTTGACAAAGAGTATCCGTACCACCGACCATGTTGCTGACCTTGCAGAGTCCTTCAGCAATCTCCATCGGTATCAGATGAGGTTGAACCCCCGTAAGTGTGCCTTCGGAGTTACAGCGGACAAGTTCTTGGGCTTCATGGTAACACAGTGAGGGATCGAGGCAAACCCCGAAAATCTGAGCTATTTTGGACATGAGGCCCCCTGCTAATAAGAAGGAGGTACAGTGCCTGATCGGAAGGGTGGCAGCCTTGAGTCGCTTCTTGTCCAAGTCAGTGGAGAGGTGTCTGCCTTTCTTCAAGGCGTTGTAAGGCCAATGGCTTTGAGTGGATGAAGGAGTGCCAAGAAGCCTTCGAGGAGTTAAAGAAGTTTTTATCCACTCCGCCATTGCTGTCCAAGCCAGGGAGCGGAGAGGAGCTCTTTCTATATCTTGCGGCCTCCCCCGAGGTCGTCAGCTCCGTGCTCATCCGCATGGACGCCGATAGGTCACAGAAGCCAGTCTACTACACCAGCAATGTGCTTCTGTTGGGAATTGTATCCTAAAGCCAATCATTTGATGATTGTGCTAATGTAAATTTATATAAATTGATATATTAATAAAAGTTATTTGGTAGTTTATTTATTACAAGAACATCTTCTTAAAACTCCTAATAGTAATGAAGCCCTCAGGATCTTCCTTCACGATAAAGAGGATTTATCTTTGAAGGTCCTTAAAAGAGTTCACGACCAAATGATATACTATGATAGGGCCATAGTACTATCAATTATAGGACGTTGTATATCATATTTGTTGGTTTTCCTCTTAACTAAGGAGTGTAGAGACACTAGTATGACATACAGGTGAAAGTGCAGGAGTATATTTCACCGAACGTGACTCATTTCCGGATACTCTATTGTCAAGAGTTAATCCGAGAAGATATGGGTATAAGTATCCTTTAGACCTGAAGATCACAACAGGTGACTTGCAAGCAACCATTGTACTTAGGTGCCGGACCACCTGGATTTCTAATCCAGCTATGAAAGGTTACTGGGTGCAGTCAAGTACTTGTGGTAGTCAGTTGTGAATCAAGATGGAATTTGACCTATCCCGTTAAAAAGAGAAATGCTTGTGTTTCAATTTAGCAAGACCTTGGCCAAGGCACTTCATGTGAAAGTCACATGATCACTAAAATTGAAATCACTTTATGATTTGCTATTTAGAGTTGATAGGCTCTTAAGCCATCCTTAGCATATGTGGTCAAGAGGATGAATTATACGGTAACTGTTTCTTAGGGTTCTTGGAGTTTGCTCAGCAACTCTTCGACCTATCCGGACGTCGGGTTCCATTGCTAGATGGGCACATCGATTAGTATAGAAAGTTGTTTCTATGCTACCGGCTTAGGTTCGAACCTAGAGAGTCACACGCATAGAAGTTTTCTAGGATGATCTATTTGCTGATCAATGATTAAGAATCGTATATGATTTAATTAATCAATTTGATTGATTGAATTATCTCAATTGGGTTAAGTACAAGTGAATAAGATTCAATTTGGTTTAAGTCTATTAGAAGGACTAATCAATTTCAAATATTGATTTGAAATTAGACTTGATTTGGATTTAAATAGATTCAGGACTAGCCAAATTTGATTTGGGCTAGGACCATGATCTATGTGGGTTCAGTCCAATAAATTCATATCAGATTAAACTATCACTGAACCTAAACCTCTCGCATAAGTATCTCACATGATGAGATAACTAATGTCTGAGAGATTAAATTCTTATTTAGAATTTAATGTATTAATTTAATCCTCTCCAAACCATTTCCTTCGGAATTCTAAATGTTAGAATTAAAGTGGAATTAATGTGCCTCTTTGAATCAACCAGGCGATGGAATTCTAAGTGTTAGAATTCACATCTCTTTAGTTCTCACCGACGTCGGAATTAACAAATGCCACATCTCCTTGGTTTTCACCGAACGTCGGAATTAACCAAACGCCGCGACTCTTTGGTTCGGCGTCTCTTTGCTTTTTACCGAACGGCGGAATTCTAAATGTTAGAATTCAATAGGCTAGCTAAAATGAGACTATAAATAGAGGGCATCCCTCACCAGATTACACAGAACAACAACACATGATATGTCATGAATTGAAATTCTAAAAGGTTAGAATAGAAAATCCTGGTGATTCTGGTGTTAGCGAAAGCATGATGGATCTTGGAGGAAGATTCAAGTGGGAGGATTCTAGATCAGCAAAGTTATTTTTCCATGAACTAGCACTCTCGGAAATCCGATCATTCAGGGCTTCGCATGGACGATACTAGAGGCCGGACGATTGAACGGCTGCAGAGCACAAAAGGATTTACTAACTGCCCTTAAGGTAAGTGATATGATCCCTAGATCTTAAGGCATGATTCAAGGCAAGAAGTACGACTTCTTACGTTGAGGATCAAGATATGATCTTGATGATTATTTATATGCATATTTTAGATCAAGCGATTATATATAAGGCAAAGATATGATCTTGATGCATATTAGATAGATTAATATGTAATCTTTTAGTTTCCGCATTGATAATAGTTATCAAATTTTAAAAATATGTATGCCTCTTATTTCTCCCTACAAATGGTACTAGAGCCATGGTTTCATCATTGATCTAATTTATTGCATGTAAGATTAATGCTCTCATTAATTGTGTAATCAAAGCTAAAACGGATCACAGGTCTATTCGGTCACATATGGATTAAAAATCCATATTACCCATTCAACGAGGTATTCTGTGACATATTGCCGTGACGTTATGGTTTTTGATGTTTAGTCAAAAGATAATTTAAATTGAGCTTTGGCATCAAAACATAGATTACACTCACTCTCAAAAATTGTTTTATATTAATGTTGTATAAAAGCATGATATTTGCATGTTTAGTATAAAAATATATATATGAGATATGATGGCTTGTAGTCTATGTTATGCAACATACAAATATTTATGAGAGTTTTATTTGAATGTCAAATATTAATTCATACTCTTTTTAGATATGATCTAAATATAGGAATTATGAGTAGTAACATAATGCAAGTGATGCTTGATTGAAATATATGACATGTAAACATGAAATATATTTAATCTTTTGGGTTAGCTAAATGAGTTCATAAATGGTTAGATCCTAAGGTTTAAATCAACTGGACTAAAAGAGTATTTGATCAAATCTAAATTAATTAGATTAGGTTAAGAATGCTCTAAATCAAACAATAGTTGTAGTAATCATGTCCTTCTCTTTGATTAAACCAAATGGAAGTAGATTAGGCTCCGTGGTTGAGCATGAATCTCTTAGATGGTCAAATCAAAATTGGTTAACCATATGATGTCAAGGTGAGTTGACAAGTTGCTCTAGGATCAACGATTGAATGGTTTTTAATTGGGAGCTACTCGTATTGATGCGTCTTTAACGAGTTAATGGCATATCCCTCCCATCAATCTCACTCACCTGGTCAATATGGTGAACCATTTATGATTCAGATCATTTACCTGATTCTGGTTAACCCATGCCTGTAAGAAATCAGTCTGACTGATTTAGGTGCCACTTAACCTGACTTAATCTTGTTTTATTCTACCGATTTCATAGAAGAACTTGATTAGTCAATTTTTCTTCAGATTATTAAATCCTCTAAATTATTATGTCCTTAAAATGAAATAGTTATATGATAACTAGATCATAGCCTCCCATTAAGGTGGTGATAATGAGTCCGATGTCTTGATAATCATTGGAGGCACTCCATGCCTGGTGCTTGTCAACCATCGGAATTATCATTCATTATATGATAAGTCAGCGTAACTATTAAATAGATAGTCAGGTAGGCCGAGCTTACTCAGGCTTGATTGTCTATTGATAGGTTACACTGATTATATCATTTAATGGTTGGACCTAACCAGAACTTTCAGTAGAGGCACTCATGCCTGCTGAAAAGGAACATGGGGCAAAACTGAACACTAAGAATTGTTTGGGAAAACAATTGGTTTTGAACCTACTCTTAGATGCATATGGGTTGGCCAAGCTTCACTTGGGCCTGTATGTAGTCTATATAGATCTTAGCGCCCACTAAAGAATTAAGAATAATTCTTCGAATTGGGGTGTAAAGGCTGCCAATTTGAACAAAATAGTGGAAGAATCTTTAGACTAAAGTCCAAGTCTTTAGACTGAATCAATTTATATACTAATAAACTTTAGTTTTTCCTTATGCAGAAAATGGCCACTAATTTATCATTAAGGTCCCTATTGGATAGTGACAAGTTGAATGGTTCAAATTTCAATAGCTGGTTTAGAAAACTTAAGATCGTCCTTGAGCATGAGAGGATTCTATATATTCTGAATAATCCTACACCAAAGATACCTAATGCAAACACCCAAAGTTCTGACAAAGACACTTATCAGAAGTGGCTCAATGATAGAACTAGCGTACGTTGCATCATGCTAGCAGCAATTAATGATGAATTCGGTCGCCGATTCGAGAATGCTCAGCCGGAAGAAATCATTCAAGTGTTGAATGAATCTTTCAGCACACCCGACGACGTTGAAAGGCACAAGACTGGTTGTGCTATTTTTAATGCTCGAATGAGGGATGGATCTCCTGTCACTGATCATGTATTGTATATGATTGAGAAGATAGAACTCCTAAGCAAGCTCGGCTTTCCCCTACATGAGCAGTTGGAAAAAGATGCGATCCTGAATTCTTTGCCTCCATCCTTCCGACCTTTCCTTACTCATTTTGAATGACAAAGCCTGCAGTCAACTACCACAGTTTGTTGGGGTTGTTACAGAACTTTGAGAAGGATAACCAGCTCTCTAAGGGTTTGGTTAATGTGGTTGAAGGATCTAAGGTAGGGCATCAACCCTTTGGAAAAGGGAAGAAGAAAAAGAATAAGAAAAAGGTGCAACATGCTAGGACATCTATAAGTGGTCAGATGCAGAAGAAGAAAGTTGATAAAAGTCAAGCTGAATGCTTTCATTGCAAGATACAAGGGCACTGGAAGAGGAACTGTCCTCTTTACATTGCCACACTTGATCCAAACAGGCCAAAGAAGAAAAAGAGGTAAGATGTTGCTCAACAAGGTATTTATATGATAACACCTTATAATTTTTCTGTATATGATAATCAGACCTGGGTATTGGATACCGGGAGTCCTTTTAACATTTGCAATTCATTGTAGGGACTACATGTCACTAGAAGATTTGAGGACAATGAAAGATTCCTTAATGTCGGCGATAGAAGATTAGTTCTAGTTATGGCATTAGGAGTTCTTGAAATAGTTTTCAATAGAAATGTCATTATACTAAATGATTATCATTTTTGCCCAACGTTCTTGTTGAACGTAATTTTTGTAGGCCTTCTGGCCAAAAGTAATTATGAAATTTCAATAAAGGATGTTACTTTGAATATCATTATGAATGGAGTCACTGTAATGACTGGGCATTTATCTAATGGCATTTATATATTATCACAGCCTGTGAATGTAGTGTACAACTCAAGTAAGTGTCCTAGAACAACTGATGTCACAGACATTTATCTTTGGCACCATCGGTTGGGTCATATCAATAAGAATAGATTAAACATGTTAACTCAGGAGGGCATCCTTCGAATTGATGATTGTGAATCATTAACTACCTGTGAATCCTGTCTTCTTGGTAAAATGGCTAAGTCATCTTTTACTGAAAAAGGTGAAAGAGCCAAAGAGCTATTGAGTCCAGTACATACTGATGTATGTGGATCAATGAGCACTTGTGCCAAAGGTGGATATTACTACTTCATTACTTTTACAGATGACCTTTCTAGGTTCGGTTATGTCTATCTTATGAGACATAAATCTAAGTCGTTTGAAATATTCAAACTATATCATTAAGAAGTAGAAAAATAAACAGGAAAATGTATTAAGACCCTTCGATCAGATCGAGGAGGCGAATACCTTTCCAATGACTTTGTGACATATTTAAGAGAGAATGGGATTCTCTCCCAATGGACTCCTCCTGGAACACCGCAGCATAACGGTATGTCAGAAAGAAGGAATCGAACTCTGTTAGACATAGTTCGGTCCATGATGGGTTTTGTGAGCTTGCCAATATTATTTTGGGGATACGCATTAGAATCAGCTTATCATATTCTTAATAAGGTTCCAAGTAAGTTTGTTTCTAAAACTCCACATGAGATGTGGTATGGACATAAACCGGTTATCACCTATCTGAGAGTCTGGGGGTGTCCGGCTTATGTGAAACGTGCAAAATCAGACAAACTTGAACCCAAATCTGATAAATATTTTTTCATCGGCTATCCGAAAGAAACCAAAGGATATTACTTCTACAATACTGAAGAACAAAAGTTGTTCATTAGTAATAGAGTAGTTTTTCTTAAAAAGGAGTTCCTTAGTGAAGGAACAAATAGCTCTAATATTGAACTTGAGGAAGTTCATCAAGTAAAAGGAACAACACAAATCAGTAAACCCTTAGAATCTAAGTTGATTAGATCAAACTCAAAACCCATTTTAGATGCACCATTAAGGCGATCTGGTAGAGTACCACATCAACCGGACAGATACTTAGGTTTCTTGGTCCAGAATGAAGATCCTGTTGAACTCGATGAGAACAACGAGGATCCGATCACCTATATGGATGCTATGCAAAGGATTGACTCTAATAAATGGCTTGAGGCCATGAAATCCGAACTTGATTCCATGAAGGACAATAATGTATGGACATTAGTTGACCCATCCGAAGGGATAAAACCTATAGGGTATAAGTGGGTTTTCAAGAGGAAAAGAGGCGCAGACGGAAAGGTTGAGACCTATAAAGCACGTCTGGTTGCTAAGGGGTATCGTCAATGTTATGGTATTGACTATGACGAAACGTTTTCTCCTGTAGCAATGCTGAAATCCATTCGGATTATGCTAGCTATAGCAGCACACTTCGATTATGAGATTTGGCAGATGGATGTTAAAACCGCTTTTCTAAATGGTAATTTAGAAGAATAGGTGTATATGATACAACCTGAAGGCTTTATATCTGAAGACGAGTCTAAACTGTGCAGGCTACAGAAGTCTATTTATGGACTTAAGCAAGCATCTAGGAGTTGAAACATACGATTTAATAAAGTGATCAAATCTTATGGCTTTTAAGAATAAAGAAGAACCTTGCATTTATAATGGGCTAACGATTCTGTTATTGTATTCTTGTATTATATGTGGATGATATTCTCTTAATCGGGAATGATATCCCTGCATTACAAGGAATAAAGACATTGTTATCATCATAATTCTCCATTAAAGATATGAGAGAAGCATCATACATTCAAGTGGATCAGCAAAGTTGTTTTTCCGCGAGCTAGCACTCCAAGAAATCCGATCATTCGGGGCTTCGCATGGACGATACTAGAGGCCGAACGATTGAATGGCTGCAGTGCACAAAAGAATTTACTAACTGCCCCTAAGGTAAGTGATATGATCCCTAGATCTTAAGGCATGATTCAAGGCAAGAAGTACGACTTCTTACGTTGAGGATCAAGATATGATCTTGATGATTTTATATGCATATTTTAGATCAAGCGATCCTATATATAAGGCAAAGATATGATCTTGATGCATATTAGATAGATTAATATGTAATCTTTTAGTTTCCGCATTGATAATAGTTATCAAATTTTAAAAATATGCATGACTCGGAGTTTATTTCTCCCTACAGCTTCATGATGTGAAGACCAGGTACTCCTGAACCGAGAAGATCATCTTTGCCTTGATTGTCTCCGCTCAACGCTTCAGACCCTATTTCCAAGCCCATCCAATCGTGGTGTTCACGGATCAGCCCCTTCGGACAATCTTGTCTCGTCCTAACACCTTCGACCGACTTGCGAAGTGGGCTATCAAGCTGGAAGAATTTGACTTGTCCATTCGACCAAGGTCTGCAATGAAGTCCCAGGTGTTAGCTGATTTCCTCATCGAGTGCACCTAGGCCGAGGAGCATTCAGAGGAACCACGCTTGGAGATTCCCCAACGGAGGAGGCAGGAGAGGAAGACCGAATCCTCCATGTGGATGGCGCATCAAACTCCCAAGGGAGTGGAGCTGGTCTCATCCTTGCGAGCCCTGAGGGTGAGACGGTGGAGTACGCTCTCTAGTTCCTTTTCTTCGCCACTAACAACTAAGTGGAGTACAAAGCCTTGCTGGCAGGAATAAAGCTGGCCGAGGAGCTCGGCTTGAGTCGTCTAAGGGCTTTCACAGACTCTCAACTTGTCTCTGGGTAAGTTGCTTAGGAATATGAAGCCAAAGATTTAATAATGTCCTGTTACTTGAGCAAGGTTTAGTCCCGAGCCTCCCAATTTGCTTACTTCCGCATTAGTTACATCCCCAGGGGAGAGAACGCCCGAGCTAATGCACTCTCCTGTTTGGCCACCTCGGTCGACGGGACCTTGGGAAGGACGTATGTGGAGAATCTGGAGGTCCCAAGCATTGAAGCCACAGAGGAAGCCCTGTCACTCGCACAAGAACCCTCTTGGATGGATGCTTACATCCGGTATCTTACCGATGGTGCCCTCCTGAAGACCCAGCTGAGGCCAGACTACTCAAGCGGTGGGTTCCCAAGTTTTTAATGATGGACGGAAGGCTCTACCGGAGGTCATTCTCGTACCCGATCCTCAAGTACATTGGCCTCACAGAAACTGATTATATCCTCCGAAAGATCCACGAGGGCATCTGCGGAGGTCATCTGAGGGGCAGGGCTCTGGCGTATAAAGCCCTGCAGCAAGGGTACTACTAGCTGACAATGAGGGAGGATGCCGCCGAGCTCGTTAGGAGGTGTGATAGCTGCCAGCGTCATGCGAGCATCCAACAGCAGCCGACCTCCCAGCTGAGCCCCTTGACTATCCCCTGGCCTTTTGCTCAGTGGGGGATGGACATCTTGGGACCGTTTCCCCCAGCCTCCAGTCAGCGCAAGTTCCTTCTGGTATCCGTTGACCACTTCACCAAATAGATTGAAGCCGAGGCATTGGCCAGATCACCGAGGGCAAGGTGAGATCCTTTTTCTGAAAATCTATAATCTGTCGGTTTGGGCTGCCGCAAACCCTCGTCATCGACAACGGTCGGTAGTTCGACAATGCTTCTTTCAGAGGATTCTGCACCGAGCTAGGCATTCAGCAGCGGTTCATCTCTGTCGAGCACCCTCAAACCAACGGCGAGGCCGAGGTAACCAACCGCATCATCCTCCAAGGACTTCGAGCATGGCTGGACGACTTCAAAGGAAGGTGGGTAGAGGAGCTCCCCAACGTACTGTGGGCCTACCACACGACGCCACGGGCCTCCCCCGAGGAGACTCCCTTCATCCTCATCTTCGGATCCGAGGCCATCATCCTTGTGGAGATAGATGTCCCGAGCCCTCGGACGGAATTGTACAGCGAGGAGGATAACTCGAGCCAGCTCCGAGCCAACCTCGATCTCGTGGAGGAAGTACGTGATCGAGCACAGCTCTGTATGGCTGCCTACCGATAGCGAACGGTCAGGTACTACAATGCCCATGTCCACCCTAGGACATTCCTGCCAGGAGACCTAGTCCTCCAACGGGCCAAAGTTTCAAAGCCGACGGAAGGGGGGAAGCTGTCGCCGAATTGGGAAGGACCATGTCGAGTCATCGAAGCCCTCCATCATGGAGCGTACAGAATCGAAGGGCTAGATGGAAAATTGCTCCCGTGGACTTGGAACTCCGACAACCTCCGTCGGCATTATCAGTAATGTACCCTCTCTATATCGAGTCATGCATTTACATTCTTTCGGGCTCTTGCCCCGCATTCTATATGTTAGTAATAGTGCCCTAGGCCTAGGACATGGTATTTTAAATATTTATGAGCATTTACTATTATCATAATTTGCATGTTTATTATATAATAATGTCCTTGAATAATATTATTAATTATTCTAAATATCCCTAATCGGTTATTGTTGTGGGAATAATATAAATTAAGATTAGTATAAAATTTGATTGATATTCATGGGATGAATATGTGTATGATATACAAATCAAATTATATGTATTTGTTGAGAACAAATATTCGACAAGACCCGCCTTGAGATTAATACATGGATCAAAGTCATAAGTTAATCTCTAGTAGTTGTGTCATTAAATCCTTAGACCTAAGATTGCTATAGTTCTCAACATGAGGAATATTATTTTGACATAATCAACGTTGTCTTTAACCGGATGATTATAAAGATTATGCTTGAACATAATAAGAATCATGTAGTGAGATATGAGTGATTAAGATGGAATTTCTCTCTTATTATAAGAGAGATATCTCTGGGCCCCTCGATGATTGAGACTGAGAAATGCATGGCCGTGCTCAAATGAATTGATGGAGATCAATATCATTTATTTAGTCAATCTAATTGGGTTTCGAGAAATTAAAGATAGAGCGATATAAGGTTGACTTTTTCATGCCTTATATTCTATCAAGATATCATGTGACAAAAGGATTATGTCATTAGCTACTTTAAGGTTGTCTCGGAACATAAGCTTTTCATTTAACTTGGGTAGTCATAATGTCTTGCTAGAGGCCGCTTATGACTTATAGGATCAAAATGTGATTTAGGCCTACTGCCAACGTTAATTGAACCTATAGGGTTGCACACTAAGAACAAACAATAATGGTTACGGTTTGTTACTCTCTATAGTAATTTAAAATGATGAGATTATTTTAAATTACAAATAATAATTAGTTGTTATTTAGATTCGAGTTTAATTTTAAGAAAATTTAAATTCATAATTTAAATTATGATAAGTAATTAAATTAGTTATATTTTCTTATTGGATAAGAAAATAATCCATAAAGGTTTTTGGTTAAAAATATAAATTCCTTATTTGGTAAGGACTAGGATTTAAATTATCATTATTTAAAAGGAGTTTTAAATAAATATTAATTAAAATCCTAGTTAACTAAAAACCTTGTATATATACATGATATATACGTTTTAATATCTATTGGGGCATTTGAAAGGTCATGTCTATTGGGGCATTTGAAGGGTCGTGCCTTTTGCCTTGAAAATAGAAAAATAGAGAGTTGAATAGGCTGGTTCATTTTTGTGAAAAATGAACTTTGAATTAGCATTCAAAAAAAACTGTTTGGTGTCCGTTCGTGTAGGATACTTGTAGAGGGTGGTCATCTTTCTGAAGGCAGCACCTTTGAAGATCCGAGCAAACCCAACACAAGAACAGACGGATTACATACTGATCAATAAAAGGTAATATTTTTTGTTTATCCTTCTTTCGTTTTTATGAAACGCATGTGATCCTTGGTGGGTTATGGAATAAATTAATTTTATTTCCGCTGCCATTTTATTCCAATTAGATTAGGATTTTCTATTCCGTAACCCAACACTATATTAATAAAAGCGTGTTCGAGTAACCCATCTTTCCAAAAAAGCTCGAGACCATTTCAGCACCTCAAGACCGATGTACCATCGGCACCAAAGATCGGTGTACCATCGGCTCCAAAAAGCTCGAGGCCAGCTTGGCACCTCGAGACCGATGTACCATCGACACCAAAGACCGATGTACCATCGGCTCCAAAAAGCCCGAGGCCAGCTCGGCACTTCAAGACCGATGTACCATCGACACCGAAGACCGGTGTACCACCGGCTCCAAAAAGCCCGAGGCCAGCTCGGCACCTCAAGACCGATGTACCATCAACACCGAAGACCGATGTACCACTGGCTCGAAAAAGCCCGAGGCCAGCTCGGCACCTCGAGATCGATGTACCATCAGCACCAAAGATCGGTGTACCACCAGCTTCAAAAAGCCCGATGCAGCTCGGCACTTCAAGACCTATGTACCATCGGCACCGAAGATCGGTGTACCACCGGCTCTAAAAAGCCTGAGGCCAGCTCGGCACTTCAAAACCGATGTACCATCGGCATCGAAGACCAGTGTACCACTGACTCCAAAAACCCAAGGCTAACTCAGCACTTCAAGACTGATGTACCATCATTATCGAAGACCGATGTACCACCGGCTCCAAAAAGTCCGAGGCCAGCTCGGCACCTCAAGATCGATGTACATTAGCACCAAGATCGATGTACCACCGGCTCTAAAAAGCTCAAGGCCAGCTCGACACTTTAAGACCGATGTACCATCAGCACCGAAGATTGGTGTACCACCAGCTTCAAAAAGCTCGAGGCCAGCTCGATACCTCAAGACCGATGTACCATCGGCATCAAAGATCAGTGTACCACCGGCTCCAAAAAGCCCAAGGCCAGCTCGGCACCTCAAGACCGATGTACTATTGGCACCAAAGACTGGTGTACCACCAGCTCCAAAAAGCCCGAGGCCAGCTCGGCACTTCAAGACCTATGTACCATCGGCACCGAAGATCGATGTACCACCGGCTCCAAAAAGCCTGAGGCCATCTCGGCACTTCAAGACCGATGTACCATCGGCACCGAAGACCGGTGTACCACTGGCTCCAAAAAGTCCAAGGCCAGCTCGGCACTTCAAGACCGATGTACCATCAGCACCAAAGACTGATGTACCACCAGCTCCAAAAAGCTCGAGGCCAGCTCGGCACCTCGAGACTGATGTACCATCGGCACCGAAGATCGGTGTACCACCAGCTCCAAAAGCTCAAGGCCAGCTCAGCATCTCGAGACCGATGTACCATCGGCACTGAAGACCGGTGTACCACCGGCTCCAAAATGCCCGAGGCCAGCTCGGCACCTCGAGACCAATGTACCCATCAGCACCGAAGATCGGTGTACCACCGGCTCCAAAAAGCCCGAGGCCGACTCGGTACTTCAAGACCGATGCCCGCTCGGTGCTCCAAAGCTGACGTGCCATCGGTGTCAAAGGCCGATGTTCCATCGGTACTCAAGCCTGGTGCATGTTTGACCCTCCAGGGCCGGCATACCATCGGTGCTCGGCGGCCCGAGGCCGGCTTGACCCCAAGTCCAACCTCGGCGCTCCCTCTAGGCCCTAACCCTACAAAGCAATTAAGTCACGAGTCTGCTGGCGACAAGCCGATGGGTGCTATCCCCAGTTACAACATAGCCCCTAGGGGTCCTACATCGACAGGCCGAGGGACGTCACCAGTTCGTTGTATATTCAAAAAAAAAAAAAGAGATGCTTCCATTACTAAAAGATACTTTCATTGCTAGAAAGATGTTTACAAAATGCCGACTAGATCGGACTTGGGTACAAAGAGAAGACAAAAAGAAAGTAGCCTATCGAGAAGGGCTCTTAGGCTTCCGCTAATGCTGACCCATCGACCAGGGCATCCTCCTGTTCATCACCGTCTTCTGGCTCAAGGTCCCGAAGGTCGGTGATTCTTGAGACTCGGGCGGCTTTCTCCTTGCCGTCGCGGAACCCTTGCAGGTAGGCCTCGGTGGAGCCTTCTGCAACCTCCTCAGCGAAAGCAATGGAGTTCTTGAAGCACTCCACAGCCTCGGCAACCGTCAGCTCAACCGCTGTGGCCCTCTCCTCAGCTACCTGGGCCCTCAGCGTGGCCTCATCCACCCGGTGGCAGAGTTGGCACCTTGGGCATCGGCCCTCCACGTGACTTCCTTGGCATCAGCTGCCCAGCCCTCGGATTCCCTGGCCCCTTCCTTTGCCATTTCTAGCTGGAGATGGCAGGCCGCCAACTCAGCCTCGGCGGCACAGGCACGCACTAAGCCTGCAACCTCCCATTGCCTGGCCTCCTCTGCTTCCCCTCTCGTGACCTCTAGCGCCCTCTCGGTCGCCTCGGCCTCCCTCTAGGCCGACTCCAAGGCCCCCTCGGCCTCCTCGACTCGGGCCACGGCCACCAGCACCGTCTGATGGATGCGGTGGCTCCGGAGAGTAATATCCCTCAAGGCTGCCAAGGAATTGATCGCCTATACCAAAAGGATTCGGTTAGCGTGAACAGCAAGGATTAAAATTACACAAGTTAAAGAGGACTCTTACCTAGAGGTATGCTGCGAAGGCGTCTTGGTAGATGGCTAGGGCCTCCAACTCGCGGAACTCTGCTTGGAGCTTCGATAGACATACCCTCGCCATCAGCCGCTAGGCGGTGCGGCCATTGTAGGCGAGTGACACCCATGGGTGGCTCGCCCCAGCCCCTCTCCCCTCGGGGTCGAATGGGGCAGAGGGTTCCGCCTGCAGGTGCGCTATCCTTCGGGAGCAGCTCGATCTCGGCTCTGGTGGCGGTCAGCTCGGCATTTGGTGCGGGGGAGATGACCCTCGGCTTTGGCGAGGTGTCGGCAGTCAGGTCGACTGCCGAGGGCACCTGCGGGGCGCTCGGGGGGCCGGCCGGCTGGGGGGATGAGGGGCCGGCTCCCTCGTTGGTATCCTAGCTCTGGATGGGAGGAGGAGGAGCCTGGGGGCAGAGTTTCTTCTTCCCACCCGCGGTGACATGTGCCTTGCGCTTCTGCACAGCCGCCTTCCTAATCATGGCGGTCAGGACCTTCATCACTGCACATCGCCAGTCAGGGTTAGTGGAAAAAAAAAAAGAGAAAGAGAGAGATAGGAAAAGGCTGGCAAAGTGTTGGGTCGGCCGCTACTCACCACTCCGGATGGAGACCCCCGTGAGTCGGAGATTTTCCTCTGACATGAGCTGGTTGCATCTAGGGACCTCGGCCATCAGCAACTGCCCCAGCGCTTCCCTATCCCCCGGTAGGACAGACGAGTCCATATTGGGCCTAAGGTCTGGGTCCTCCCACCTAGGCTTGACCCCGTCGAGGTCGGCAAAAAGAATTGGGACTTTCATCCCTTAACGGAGGAGGGAAGGAATAGCTTGAGACTCGACCGGACCGGGGCTGAAACAGCCACCAACCCGACTGATGTCGAAGGGTATAAAAACACCAGAAGAGGGAGAGTCTGGGAGTGATGCCATGAAAATGATAGAGAATGATGAAGGCACAAATGGTTCGAAGGGAATTCGGGACCAGCTGGGCAGGAGTCAAGGAATAGCGGTCGAGGAGGTTAAGGAAAAAGGGTGGAAGGGCATATGAAGACCTAGTTTAAAGGAGATTTCATAAAGGGTTATCCTACCGGATCGGAAGGAGACCACCCTATCATCAGGGGTCGGCAAAAAGAGCCCTATGTCTCGGAAGATTTGGTAATGGGCCCTAATATTGGCCAAGTCCTGGTCCGTTACCGGGAGGCAGTCCCCGTCGGGGATTTCGCCCCCACCCTTGAGGAGACACCAGCGGCCGCCGGACGTCTCCTAGCCGGAGCCGCGACGGCGGCTCGCCGCTGAGAGAGGGGGATGTGGTCCTCTGAGGGGGCAGAGGAGGAGGACCACGAGGGAGCAGGAGACGGAGAGGCATGAAGCCTCGAAGAAAAAATGTGGTCCTCGGAGTCAACTGATGAAGGCCATGATGGAGAAGAAGACATTGGGAGAGCTAGGGAAGAGTTAGGAGGTCTGGAAAGGTCAGGAAACTAACCTGCAGTGAGAAACAGCAAGAGCAAGCTCTCAGGAAGAAGATGGAGTCAAGGAGATCAGAAGAAGAAACCAGTTGCAGGGCAAAGTGGTGAAATCCGGCCTTTCGCCCAACTTATTAGTTTCAAATCATCCCGCCTCACCTATCCGACCATGTGGACTCCCGCTATAGGCTGGGTCACCTCGGCAAGCGCCCAGCACGTATGACGATCCACCTTCGGCCAATAGCGAGGCATCGCTGAGTCAGCATCATGATGGCAATGATGGCGGTGGCTTTTGGTAAGCCCCGAGAGGACACCCCCGCTCCAAGGCTGATTTCCGCGGATCAGACGGACGGCGTGGGATGATACTGCTGCAACCCCAAATCACCTATGCAAAGGCATCGCTGCATCCATGGACACGTGCTTTTTGATGATTGGCAGCATGCTGGGATCAGTCACTTGGGAGGTGACACCCCTTTCGTCTTGCAAAGATTGGCCCGCTTCATCTCAGGAGCAAGGGGGCATCTGATGTGGATGATCCAACGTCGTTAGGGTTAACGGAGAAAATAACCACTGGAGTCCCTCCCTCGGCCCCCGAGGCGCCTTCGGCCTCCGAGGCCCCCTTGTCCCCTCGGCATCGGCCTCAGACCCGGCGTCCTCTCGGCATTGGCCTCGGACCCGGTGTCCCCTCGGCCTTGGCCCCGGGACTAGGAGACTCCCTAACTTTGGGCCCCATTTTCCGTCATCTTGAGTCACCTGACGCACCCACGTGGCCCTCCGACCGTCCATGGCGGCCACGTGACCCACTACCTCCTGCAACAGCGCATGGCAGCTACCCATAACGGCGCATGCCTGACGCGACTAGGCCCACCTGCCACCTATAGTGCCACATTTGGTAGGTGATTGGCAGGGCAAGACACCTTTGACATGCTCAGTGTCGGTTGCGACCTGTCGCTGTCAGCCTTGCTATCTGTCCACTACCGGGCAAGGCCGCCTCGAAATCAACCACCTTCTGGAAGCGGAAAAGGGAACCCTTGAATAGGTATAAAAGCCCATACTCACAACGATGAGGAGGATCTGAACTCAAGCTCTCTAGCTATCTTTCTGCTAGTTTATTCTTGTCTGTTTCCGAGTTGCTTACTTGAGCGTCGGAGGGTTCCCACTGGAGCAACCGGTCTTCAGGGACTTTCTTGCAGGAGCATCTTGAGGAGAAGGATCTTCGTTTCGTGACGTTGAAGGAAAGTGATTTGACGTCAACAAGATGCTCATGTAATAAGTTATCAAACTAGATGTCGATGCTATGGAGGCACGAAGAAGTATTATTAGTTAAGGGGGATTCTGTTGGATTTAATGAATGGATCAGCTATGTCGAGTAGTCCATCAGTCTTATCAATTGCGTAGAAGTTGAAGAATATTGTTGATGATATGCATGAGTCAAGGAGTTGATGAGAAATCTTGAACAATGAAGTATTTATCTGGTTAAAAGTGTGAAATAACAAAGGATCGGAAGAAGCTATATACAGGGGGCTAATATATTCTGATCTGATAAATATCTTGAGAGAGTATCTATGAAAATGTGAAGCTCATACCCTGCAGTTACATCTACCCACCGATCCATCTCATATTTGACGTTAATAAAATCTGCAGACATGCATCATTTCTCATTAGCATCATTTTCTATTGGAATCTTTTACCATCACTATACTGATAAGCCAATCAAAGTAACGTGCTTTCTAATGAACTCAGTAGCTAACAATTTATTAACCTCTTCTTCTATAGCTCAGTTCTATTCAAAAGCAAAATTTCTTTTCTTCTGCTAAACAAGTTTGTAGTTTGGATTTACTTTTAGTTAATGAATAATGTCCTTAGGATCAATTCCTAGCATGTCTACTACCGTTCATGTAAATACATTTGAGTTGTTCTATAGAAAATCAATGAGTTTAGCTTGAACTTGTGAAGGAAAAAGTAACCCAATTTGAACTACCTTAGTGCTTCCCGGCCATCTTTTAAAATGCTTCATAGGAGAGAATATCGGTTAAACTTTCATTATCAACAAAATCTTAATGCAAGTCCTAGACTATGTGGCCCCATGGCCACATATACCCAAGTTGTTGATTTATTTGTTTGTAATGTATAGTGGAGTGCATTTTAAACTGAGTGTTCTTTGTCCCTCTAATATGTGTTGTCTTCAACCGCATGCTTCAGCAAAATTAGAATATTGAAGATTAGAATTCCTACGACAGTTTATTTAAAACATTAAGAGCAAGTTATTTGCATGCATGATATTCCTGTTAGTGGTACAATGACTGCGTATATACTCTGAGCTTTGCAAGCTTTAATGATACACTTGCATGGCCATCTTTTGTAATGCATTATAGGTGTAACGTCCTTGAGTGGTTTTGGCTATATAAACTTTATGGTTCTTTTTTTGGAATAAAATGGCATTTAGTGCCATACATCTATAGATAATTTATGTACTATAAGGTCAATTTGAATACCAAATTTCTCGAGTAGAGAATACTCTTGATTATAATGATTTCCTTGTTGTTACAAATACATGTGATGCATGAAGAAGAAAAGTTGTATTGCACAAGTCAAGCATCTCTAGCTCCATGGTGTATGCACATGAGACATAAGGTCTCTTTGACATAGAAAGTTGTAGACTTCTAATGCTTCCTTATGGTTCTCAATTAGTGGTGGACATTAACTAAACTAATTTCCATCCAAGGCCTTGTCATTATAGATTACGTCTATGCATGTCTTCTCTTTCTTTCTTTTTTGACGTGCTCTAATTCCTACTATTACATTTTATACATCACTCCTGTATGCATGCAGGATTGCATATATTTTTTTCTTACTCGGCATGCAGTAGTTTCTATTGTTGCATGTTGCCGCCGGGATCCATCCTCCGACTCGGACGCGGTCGATCTCCTGGGGCGGACCTGCACAAAAGTCCTTACGCGAGAGGCGTTGGGGGTGGCCCTCCGCGGAAGACCCTCCGACGCTCAAGTCAGTGGAGGGATCGGTGATCAACAGAAAATGGGGAGGTGGATCTCTCCGGGGAGTCTCTCCAGGGGCGGCCGATCGGAAGCTCTAGGGGGAGCGCCGACGAGCAGCTAGGGAGAGAGAGAGTGAGAGTGAGAGTGAGCGCATACCTGAGAGAATCTGGGAGTGTCATATTTATAGGCTGTCACCTGGATCCTGAGCGCCTTCTGGAAGGTTCGCAGGTTGTTGGGATACGGAGATGAACCGAATCGGGCCGTTGTGGGGCCGGTAGGATCCGTATCTTGTTCGTTAGGGGATCGACGGCTAGGAGAGCTTCTTGATGGCTTGAGATCTGGTAGGTGCGTAGGTCCCAGGAAGCCGTGTTAGGTTCTAGACCACTCCTCAACATGATTCCTTGCCTGGGATGCTGTTACGATAGGCCTAGGCTCTCCTGCGTCAGGTTCCGCGGAGGTGAGTATTGGATCGTGGATCGCTCAGTGAAGCCGAGCTATAGGTGGCTCGGAAAAAGCGAGCCATGGGAGGCTCGGGAAAACCGAGTTATGGAAGTTCGGGGAAGCCGAGCTATAGGAGGCTCGGGGGAGCCGAGCTATGGAAGCCCGGAGAAAGCCGAGCTATGGAAGCCCGGGGAGGCCGAGCTACAGGAAGCTCGGGGGAGCCAAGCTACAGGAAGCTCGGGAGGCGAGCTATGGAAGCTCGGGAGGGCCGAGCTATGGAAGCTCGGGGAGGCCGAGCTACATGAAGCTCGAGAGGAGACGAACCAGGGGAGGTTCGGGGAGGACGAGCTACAGGAAGCTCGGGAGGACCGAGCTATGGAAGCTCGGGGAGGCCGAGCTACAGGAAGCTCGGGAGGAGACAAACCAGGGGAGGTTCGGGGAGGACGAGCTACAGGAAGCTCGGGAGGACCGAGCTATGAAAGCTCGGGGAGGCCGAGCTACAGGAAGCTCGGGAGGACCGAGCTATGGAAGCTCGGGGAGGACGAACCAGGGGAGGTTCGGGGAGGCCGAGCTACAGGAAGCTCGGGAGGTCACGTGACCCGACGGATCACATTAGCTTAGCTTATCCCTCGGGGACATATCATAACGGGCGGAGGGATGGGGTCGGCCTTAGCCTCCTTGCATGACTATAATGCAATAACGATTTTACCCCCTAACACATGCCCCCCACTTCCTAGTTCGAAGCGTAGGTTCGGGCGTAGGGAGTATAGGCTTGGGTGGTGTGATCTTTCGGACTCTGCATGTGCCAGTTAAAGCGGTGATACGTGGCGAATTCTCACGGGTCGGTGGTTACGGCCCGACTGATCGAAATACTCGCTTGAAAAGTATAAATACGGACGGGGGGTGCTGGTGTTTGCCATCCTTTCGGTTCGATCTTAGTGCAGCTTTCAACATGGCTTCTCGAGAAGGAGAGCAACCATCCGACAGATTAAGCGCGATGATGAATGGCTCAATGCGTCCGGAGGGGGGTCGCCCTACTATCACGGTCGACGCCCAGGTCTTGGCGTCGGCTTTCGCGAGCCACGAGCAGCTCGAAAGGGTCGTCGAGGGCTACGTCGTCGTCTCCACGAGGGAGGTCGCGGCCCTCCGCGGGGTGGTGGACCGGCAACGGGGGGAGATATCATCTCTCCACGACAAGTTGCCGAGCTCCCCAGTGTTTGGAGGATTTGCTAGCTTCCGGAGAAGACAGTGAGCCTTAGCGAGGGCTCTTTCTGCTTCTTTTCCTTTCTTTTGCCGTTGTTGTCTCTCCTTTCTTTTTAATCAATGAATATAAAGATTTTCATACTGTGCATTCTGTTGTTCCCAGAGCATTTGCCCATATCAGATTGGGATCTATCAGTCGCCCGAGTTCGAGCTGATTTTAGGAGATCACGGGCGGGTTTCGTTTAGGGCACGTAGGCCACCCGAATTTGAACATAGTTTAGGAGGTCGTTTAGATTGGTCGGGGCTTGTAAGCTGCCCGAATCCGAACCCGAGTTTTCTTGGGGGTCACTGGTCTCCGTTTGGACCAGTGGCGGACCTAGGCGGTTCTTCAAAAGGAGTTCCTTTACTTCTTCGGAGTATCAGGAGGTTTTTGCCTTCGTTTTCATTTTTAGGGTATTCGAGAAGTTACCCTGTTTCAAACAATGCCCTGGGGTGCGGCTAAGGCGCGAGAGCTTTGCTCTTTTGGCTGACGATTTGGTCATCGGGCGCGACCAGGGCGCGGGAATATCACTCGGTTGGCCCGAGGAACTTGATAACTAAGGTCGCTCCCCGGCTTAGGCCGAGGTTTCTAGCGGCAGAATGTAGCCCTTGGCTTTGGCCAAGGTTTACGCACTCCGGTCGGTCGGGGCTTTAAATATCGCAGCCCTGTCTAGGCTCGGGGGTCTTGTCGCTCGGTCGTGCCGAGATTTTGTTATCGGCCCACCGAGTTTGGAGATTTTTTACTTGGCCCTGCCAAGGTTCGGAGATTTGTTGCTCGGCCCAGCCGAGGTTCGGAGATTTTTTACTTGGCCCTGCCAAGGTTCGGAGATTTGTTGCTCGGCCCTGCCGAGGTTCGGAGATTTTTTACTTGGCCCTGCCAAGGTTCGGAGATTTGTTGCTCGGCCCTGCCGAGGTTCGGAGTTTTACTTGGCCCTGCCAAGGTTCGGAGATTTGTTGCTCGGCCCTGCCGAGGTTCGGAGATTTTTTACTTGGCCCTGCCAAGGTTCGGAGATTTTTTACTTGGCCCTGCCAAGGTTCGGAGATTTGTTGCTCGGCCCAGCCGAGGTTCGGAGTTTTACTTGGCCTGCCAAGGTTCGGAGATTTTTTACTTGGCCCTGCCAAGGTTCGGAGATTTGTTGCTCGGCCCTGCCGAGGTTCGGAGTTTTACTTGGCCCTGCCAAGGTTCGAGATTTTACTTGGCCCTGCCAAGGTTCGGAGATTTGTTGCTCGGCCCTGCCGAGGTTCGGAGATTTTTTACTTGGCCCTGCCAAGGTTCGGAGATTTGTTGCTCGGCCCTGCCGAGGTTCGGAGTTTTACTTGGCCCTGCCAAGGTTCGGAGTTTTACTTGGCCCTGCCAAGGTTCGGAGATTTGTTGCTCGGCCCTGCCGAGGTTCGGAGTTTTACTTGGCCCTGCCAAGGTTCGGAGATTTGTTGCTCGGCCCTGCCGAGGTTCGGAGTTTTACTTGGCCCTGCCAAGGTTCGGAGATTTGTTGCTCGGCCCTGCCGAGGTTCGGAGTTTTACTTGGCCCTGCCAAGGTTCGGAGATTTTACTTGGCCCTGCCAAGGTTCGGAGATTTGTTGCTCGGCCCTGCCGAGGTTCGGAGTTTTACTTGGCCCTGCCAAGGTTCGGAGATTTGTTGCTCGGCCCTGCCAATGTTTTACTTGGCCCTGCCAAGGTTCGAGATTTGTTGCTTTCCTGTTCAAGGTTCGGAGTTTTACTTGGCCCTGCCAAGGTTCGGAGTACTCGGTCGTGCCGAGGATTGGTAAGCAGCATCTATTTCTTTTCGATTTATGGCAATATGGATGATCATAAATTACGAAAACAACAGAAAATAACGCGTAAGGACATACCCTATTGATATATTTGCGGAGGTTGTCCGAGTTCCACGTTCGGGGGACGGATTTCCCTCAGATCCTGCAGCTTGTAGGTTCCTGGCCCAATGATCTCCGTGACTTGGTACGGGCCTTCCCAGTTCGGCGCCAGCTTTCCTTGCTCCAGCGGTTTGGATACAGAAGCTTTCCGGAGGACAAGGTCGCCGGGTAGGAAAGCTTTCCCCTTGACTCTGGAGGCATGGTACCGAGCCACCCTCTGTTGATAGGCAGCCACCTGATTCGGGCCTTCTCTCTGACTTCCTCTACCAAGTCGAGGTTGGTGCGGAGTTGCTCGTTGCTGGCTTCCTCCGAGTAACTCTCCACCCGCAAAGATGGGAGGCCTATTCCACAGGGATGACGGCCTCCGTGCCGAAAGCCATTCGGAATGGGGTCTCGCCCGTCGGGATTCTCGGGGTGGTGCGATAGGCCCACAAGACATGGTGCAGCTCATCCGCCCACCTGCCTTGGGCTCTGGAGAGGCGAGCTTTGATTCCTTGGAGGAGAGTCCTGTTGGTCACCTCGGCCGCTCCGTTGGCTTGTGGGTGCCCGACCGAAGTAAGGTGGTGACGGATTCCATGCTCTTCGCAGAATTGGCGGAACTTGGAATTGTCGAACTGCTTGCCGTTATCGGTGATTATGGTGTGGGGAGGCCGAACCGGCAGATGATGGACCTCCACACAAAGTCTCTGGCCCGTGCTTCGGTGATTTGGCAACTGCTTCCGCTTCAACCCATTTGGTGAAGTAGTCGATGGCGACAAATAGAATTTTCGCTGTCCCGTCGCAAGCGGGAATGGGCCGAGGATGTCCATCCCCCACTTGGCAAAGGGCCAAGCGGAGGATATAGGAAACTAGCTCGGCGGAGGGGAGCCTCTGGATGCTTGAATGCCTCTGGCAGGCGTCACAGGCTCGGACTAGATCGTCCGCATCTTTCTGCATGGTCGGCCAGTAATAGCCTTGCCGTAGCACCTTGTGCATAGGGACCGGCTTCCCAGATGGTTGCCGCAAATCCCTTCATGTACCTCCGTAGAGCATAGTCGCCTCGGATGGGCGGAGGCATCTGAGCAGCGGCATGGAGAAGACCGCTTGTAAAGTTGGTTGTCAATCAATACATAGTGGGTCGCCTGCAGCTTCAGCTTTCCTGGCCTCTCTTCGGTCGGGGGAGCGACCCTTCTTTGATTATTCGGATCGGTTTCCGCGATGCTGGTTTCTCCAGGTCTCCAGGTGGAACTTTTGTTCGGCATCCATTGTCTCCGCGGTTGCCAATCGGGAGAGTAGGTCGGCACGGGCGTTTTCGATCTAGGAATTTGAATAATTTCAAACTCGGAAAAATGGGGAAGTAGGCCGCGCACCTCTTGGAGATATCGAACCATGTTGGGTTCTCGGGCTTCAAACTCTCCTCGCACATGGCCGGCCACCAGCTGAGAGTCGGTGAAGGCGTTAAGCTTTTCCACCTTCAGGTTGCGGGCGATCCGGAGACCGGCTAACAGGGCCTCGTACTCGGCTTCGTTGTTGGAAGCCGGGAAGGAGAATCGGACGCCATATTCGAAGATCATCCCCTCCGGGCTGGTGAGAACCAGACCCGCACCGGAGTGATGGCGTTGGACGACCCATCGACGTGAAGGAGCCACCGAGCTTCAGGTTTTGGTCCTTCGGGAGTTTGGGGTAGAGCCGTCCTCCGGGATGGTACACTCGAGGAGGAAATCGGCCAGCACTTGAGCTTTGATGGCCGGGCGAGGTTGAAATGTATGTCATGCTCGCTTAGTTCGACGGCCCATTTGGTCATTCTCCCCGATGTTTCTGGACGGTGGACCACCGCCTTGATGGGTTGATCGGTCAGGACCGTCACTGAATGTGCTTGGAAATACGGTCGCAGCTTCCGGACTGAGGTGATCAAGGCCAACACCATCTTTTCAATCCTGGTGTACCTCGTCTCCGCATCGCGGAGCAGCCTACTCACATAGTAGATCGGCTTTGGATCTTTTTTCTTCTTGACAGCACCGAACAAACTGCCCTCCGAAACGGCCAGGTATAAGAACAGAGTCTCCCCTGGGACCGGACTACTGAGGAAGTGGAGGCGAGCCGAGGTACTTCTTGAGATCTTGAAATGATTTCTGGCATTCAGGAGTCCACTGGAAATTCTTGGCCGATCGGAGGGTTTTGAAGAAGGGGAGGCATCTCTCGGCTGACCGAGCCACGAAGCGGTTAAGGGCCGCTATCCTCCCGGTTAGGCGCTGGACCTCTTTAATAGACGCTGGGGGCGCCATTTGTTGGAGAGCTTGAATCTTCTGAGGGTTAGCCTCGATACCTCGCTGGGAGACCATGAAGCCGAGGAACTTCCCAGAATTGACGCCGAAGGCGCACTTGGTTGGGTTGAGCTTCATTCCATACTTGCGCAGCGTGGCAAAGCTCTCCGCGAGGTCCTCAACATGCCGCGCGCTTCCTTGCTTTTGACCAGCATATCATCCACATACACCTCCATGTTCCGGCCGATTTGCTCCTTGAACACCTTGTTGACCAGCCTGGTAGGTCGCTCCTGCATTTTTAAGACCGAAAGGCATAACTCGGTAACAGTAGGTACCTCGGTCGGTTATGAAGGCGGTCTTTTCTTCATCCTCGGGGGCCATCCGGATCTGATTGTAGCCCGAATAGGCATCCATGAATGACAGCATTTGGTGGCCTGAGGTGGCGTCCACAAGCTGGTCGATCCGAGGGAGAGGGAAGCTGTCCTTCGGGCATGCCTTGTTGAGGTCGGTGAAGTCGATGCAGATCCTCCATTTGCCATTCGACTTCTTCACCATGACGATTTGACAGCCAACTGGTAATTTACCTCTCGGACAAAGTTGGCTTTGATGAGTTTGTCGACCTCTTCTTCAATGGCCTTTTGCCGCTCTGGGGCGAAGCTTCTCTTCTTCTGCTTAACAGGCCTGTGCATCTCGTCCACATTGAGACGATGGACGAGGACCTCGGGGCTAATCCCTGGCATGTCGGAGGCGGTCCAGGCGAAGATGTCCGCGTTGCTTTGGAGGAATCTGATCAATCTGCGACGAGGCTCCCTTTAGCAGCGACCCGATTTTTATGGTTCGGTCGGGCCGAGCCTCGTCCAGCGGTACTTCTTCCAGCTCTTCCACCGGTTCTCCCGCTGTTCGGCGAAGTCCTCGCGAGCGTCTAGCCCGTCAACCTCGGGCATTCTGGACTGAAGGCTCGTGACGAAACATTGCCGAGCCATGGCTTGACTTCCCCGAACTACTCCAACTCCTTGCTCGGTGGGGAACTTCATGGACAATGCGGGATAGAGACAACCGCCTTGAGGGACATCAAGCCGGGCCTGCCGAATATGGCGTTGTATGGGGACCTGAGGTCGGTCACTAGGAAGTCGGTGTGACAACGGTTACAAGGGGCCAGGTTCCTGCGCGGACCGTCAGGGTGACGATTCCTTCTGGGATGATGACGTCGCCGGTGAATCCCATCAGGGTGGAATCCACGGCTCGAAGGTTTTCCATGAGCAATTTCATCCTGGCAAACACATCGAGGTACAAAACGTTCACCGAGCTTCCACTATCAACCAGGATTCGGCTTACATCATAATTGTTCAAATTAGGGATACAACAAGTGCGTCATCATGGGGAAGCTGTATCCCAAGAAGATCATCATCAGAAAAGGAGAGCTCGCCCGTGCGCGCCTTCTTTGGCATCCCATCATCGCCCCTGGAGCCCGATCCGCCGGCCTCTTCAATCATGTTGATGCGGCCAACCACGGGCGGATTTGGTGGAGGAGGGAGTTGTGGGAGCTCGGGCTGGCGATCACCTCCTTGTGTGGCTCGGGTGCCCTTCTGAACTGGTCCAACCGTCCCCGCCGAATCAGTCTCTCGATCTCGTTCTTCAGCTGCCAGCATTCTTCAGTGTCATGGCCATGCTCCCTATGGTAGCGGCAGTACTTGGCGGGATCTCTTCGGGTGGGTTCCCTCGGAGAGGCACTGGCCGGGAAGCTGGCGCTCTATTCCATGAGGATTTGCGCCCGGGGCACAGTCAAGCGGAGTGTAGCGATCGAATCGCCTGGGGGACTCCGGGAGCGATTCCTTGGCGGCAGCGGAGGGACTCTTTGGCGGCGAGGCGGACTTGGCCGACGGGGGCGGTGTCTGTCGGGACTTTGGGCTCCTTCTTCTTTGCCTGCTCAGCGCGGGCCACTCTCCGCGACTCCTCGACCCGAGCGTATTTGTCCGCAAGGGCCATCATATCAGAGAGGGGGGGTAGCTGACTTCCATGCCAAATAGAAGTCGCTCTCCTTTGAAACTCCCCCCGCTAGGGCGGACATAGCCACCTCATGATTAAGGTCCACCTCCAACATGGCCTTGTTGAAACGGCCAAGATAATTTCTCAAGGACTCCCCCTCTCTTTGCTTGACTTCGGAGAGGGAGTCGGATCTCCGTCGGTGGCGGCGGCTGCTGACGAACTGGCCAATAAAAAGGTGGCTCAGCTCGTCAAATGAATCAATGGAACCTGGTTTCAAGGCGTTGAACCAGGTTCGGGCGGATCCTCTGAGGGTGGATGGGAAGGCCGGCAGAGGATCGCATCAGATGCTCCGTGGAACATCATTATTGACCGGAAGCTGCTGAGATGGTCGTCCGGATCAGGAGCCGTGATAGGGCTCGACGGCTGGCAGCTTGACATGGGAGGGAATCACTTCCTCCATGATCCCCTTAGAGAAAGGGATGCCCTGCTCTGCTTTGGGCTGAGGCAGGATGGATCTGCTTGGCGGCGTCCAGCTCCTGACGCATTTCTTGGATCTGACGGCGGATCTCCTCCTCAGCGGAGAGGAGGAGCTGGGCGGGAGAACCGCAAGGATGGCGTCGAATCATGGTGAGACGTTGCCGGAGAGAGGGAGCGGGCTCGCCGAGATCTGGGAGATCTCTATCGTAACCGGCGAGGGACCGGTTTGTCCCCCTGGGGCGATGTGGGGGGTCCTGATTCATGCGGATCAGAGGAGGAGGTTGCCGAAGAAGAAGTCGCGCCTCCTTCTGGGATGCGAAGCAGGAGGAGGTGCAAGACGCTCCTGGACCAGGTGGGTGAGAGCCTGGACTTGTTGGACCAGCGTAGCAAACTGGTCCTGGGTCACCGGAATGGCAGGCGGCGACGGAGTCTCGACAGGTGGGGGTTGCGGCGCTGGCGCCAGTCGGATCAGGCCTCTGGGAGGCGACCTGATCTTGGGCATCAGAGGTTGCTCTCTCTTCCGGTTGGCCATCAGAGAGGTTCTTCTCCGGATCAAGATCCTTGTCTCCTTTCTTCAAGTTTTAATGGGACTTGAGGCCCTTCCTCTAGCGCCAATCTGTTGCCGCCGGGATCCGTCCTCCGACTCGGGCGCGGTCGATCTCCTGGGGGCGGCGGACCTGCAAAAGCCCTCACGCGAGAGGCGGGGGTGGTCCTCCGCGGAAGCCCTCCGACGCTCAAGTCAGTGGGGGGAATCGGCGATCAACCAGAAAATGAGGAGGTGGATCTCTCCGGGGACCTCTCCAGGGGCGGCCAATCGGAGGCTCTAGGGGGAGCACCGACGAGCTGCCGGAGAGAGAGGGTGAGAGTGAGTGTGAGGTGCGTACCTGAGGAATCTGCCAACTCGTATTTATAGACTGTCACCTGGACTTGAGCGTCTTCTGGAAGGTTAAGGTTGGGATACGGGGGTGACAGAATCAGGCCGTTGTGGGGCCGTTAGAATCCGCCTTGTCCGTTAAGGGATCGACGGCTGGGAGAGCTCCTTGATGTCTTGGGATCTGGGTGAGTAGGACCTGGGGCGGTTAGGTTCTAGGCCACGTCTCAATATGATTCCTGCTGGGATGCTGTTACGATAGGCCTAGGCTCTCCCGCGTCAGGTTCCGCGGAGGTGAGTATTGGATCGTGGATCGCTCAGTGAAGCCGAGCTATAGGTGGCTCGGAAAAAGCGAGCTATGGAGGCTCGGGGAAACCGAGTTATGGAAGTTCGGGGAAGCCGAGCTACAGGAGGCTCGGGGGAGCCGAGCTATGGAAGCCCGGAGAAAGCCGAGCTATGGAAGCCCGGGGAGGCCGAGCTACAGGAAGCTCGGGGAGGCGAGCTACAGGAAGCTCGGGAGAGGCGAGCTATGGAAGCTCGGGGAGGCCAAGCTACAGGAAGCTCGGGAGGAGACGAACCAGGGAGGTTCGGGGAGGACGAGCTACAGGAAGCTCGGGAGGACCGAGCTATGGAAGCTCGGGGAGGCCGAGCTACAGGAAGCTTGGGAGGAGACGAACCAGGGGAGGTTCGGAGAGGACGAGCTATAGGAAGCTCGGGAGGACCGAGCTATGGAAGCTCGGGGAGGCCAAGCTACAGGAAGCTCGGGAGGACCGAGCTATGGAAGCTCGGAAAGGACGAACCAGGGAAGGTTCGGGGAGGCCGAGCTACAGGAAGCTCGGGAGGTCACGCGACCCGACAGATCACATTAGCTTAGCTTATCCCTCGGGGACATATCATAATGGATGAAGGGATGGGGTCGGCCTTAGCCTCCTTGCACAACTATCAATGCAACAATTAACCCTAACATTGCATATTAACTATTGTTGGAATTTATGAACTTCGTTATCTACAACACCTAAGAATCATATAAAATATATGGAGTAGTTATTGAGAGAAAAGGACGTACGTACATGACCCCAAAAAGCCCAATTCAATTTATTGACATAAAACATGGATGTCTAATCATGTTGAATTTTTCACTACTGTGATGTCTTTGATCAGAATAACCACACCTCTATTTTTTAAATTCCATGGAACTGCAGCCTTTGATCTGATGCCCTGGCCATTAAATGAACTTTTTGATGTCGCTTTTGTTTTCTGACTTTATTTTTGGTAACCAAATAATTAAAATGAACTGTATGATGAAACTGATTTCTTTTCCTTTTTCAAGCTGTTCGAAAAGTCAAAGCTTTTTGGAATAAAAGTTTTATTGATTTCAAAAAAACAGTGAAAATATAGGCAAAGAGTAGAAGTTTCTTACAAATGCTATCTACAATAATGGTATTTTGCTTATTTGAAGAGAAACAAAAGCACAAAAATAATAACAATAGCAATATAAGCAAAGAATAGAACTCTCTTATAAATACTATTTACAATGATGGTGTTTCGCTTATTTGAAGAGAAACAAAAGCACAAAATAATAACAATAGCATTATAGGAAAAGAATAGAAGTCCCTTACAAATGCTATCTGATGGTGTTTCGCTTATTTGAAAAGAAATAAAAGCTCAAAATAATAACAATAGCAAATATATCCTAATTTATTTTATTTTTGTCCTAGCTAGCCAATGGCATTGCTGTGCAATATTCCTCGTTGAAAATCATTTCTATAATAAATTATTTAATGGGCTTTATCTGAATTTAAAAATAGCAATTTCAACCCATAAAATGAGGACCAATCCAATCTCACCCCATTCTATTCCATTCAGGATAGTGATTCCCTGCCTTTTGCATGGATAGAGATTATTTTATCCCTACCAGTGGAAACAAAGTGGAAATAAGTATATTTCTAACAATTTCAACCCATAATGCGGAACAGCCTAGCCCTGCCCTGTTCAAGGTGAAGATTTTCTATCTTTTGTTGAGGCAAAAATTATTTTTATCCCGACTGATGGAAACAAAGCTGGGATAAGGATATATCTACGCCATCTTGTTCCATTTCGTTCTTGTTTCATTGGTTTTATATATATCCTTATATATTTTTATATTTAAAAAATTATTCTTATAATTTTTACTAAAAATTTTGTTGAGAGGGTGGAGTGAGACGAAGATTTATTTTTCATCATGGAGCAAGAATAGGGATTATTTTTTTGGTGGAGATGGAGACATGGATTGAGATCGCTAACCTGTTCCATTTCATTGCCATCTCTTTCTGAATTATGATTTTTTTTTGGTGATGATTCATAATATTTTTATAACTATTGAAAATCTAGTGTATTTCAATATTCAAAAACTTTTTTGACTTGATAAGTCCGTTTATCTGATATGTCATTATCAATTGGTAGGGATAAGTCTTTTTGATTTGTTGACTAGTCTTTTGACTTATACGTCTCTACGTACGTTAACCAACCGTTGGACTAATTCAACATGTTGGATTAGATTAATTCATCGCTCTCAACCGGTGCGTGCTTCTTTATAAATTCGAAGCAATGCCGGTGTTTAATTGATTCAATTCATTTTGCTTTCATCCTTATCCAGAGATCTATTCATTCATCCTTATCCAATCGAGAGATCGATTCCTTTGCTTCCGTACTTATCCAAAGAGAAGGAACTCATTCGGTTATTCATCCTCTTCTGATATTGGTGTATGCACGCATGTTAGAAGACTCTGCTGTTGTATCCTGGAGGGTAGTCTTGCTCTGATCTTCTGCACCGAGATATTATCTCCGATAGGCGCGAATCTACTCTTAAGGACAGTATCATGCATGCCACAGTATCTTCTCAAATACATTCAAATAGATAATATCATCCCGAGTACTATTTTTTCTCAAACTTATCCAACAATCTTAAGAGTAGATTATGGACTTTATTATGATTGCTACTACTAAGTCCTTTCCCGATACATTCAAGATTGAGCAATTTACTGGTTCCCATTATAAACATTGGTAAGAAAATTATTTTTAATATTAGATGTTTATAATATAGCATATATTTTGACTGATCCTAAACCTGAAAAAAAGGATGACCTTCTAAATTGGGAATAGACAACGTACGTTTTTTATTGCATTTAATCATGATGGATAAGGCATTATTGCATTTAATCATGATGGATAAGTCTTAGGTTTTAAACCTGAGGTCTTCATTTTGAGGCTTTAAATAAATAAATAAATAAATAATGTGCCGTGATTTTTTCTTTCAAAAATGTGCCGTGATTTCGCGTTTTCCTTTCCTTTCTCTCATGCGATGAGGTTAGAGGGCGTGCATCTTTCTTTCCTGTTCTTCTTTCTTCTATTTTTCTCCTTGAGAAGGGAGATTGGGGAGATGACGCGCGGTGAGCGCGATGAAGATGGGGTTTTGGCTTATGGGATGAAGCACCAAAATCGAGCGGAAGACATGACCATACAAGAATTAAAAAAAAAATTGATGACTTCCTTCTGACTTTATGTTGATAGTATATATATATATATATATATATATATATATATATATATATATATATATATATATATATATCTTTTTATTTGTATTAATTGATTATTGAATGTGCTCATGATTTATGTGGAAAAATAAATCATCATAATCCAAGGCACTATATTATTAAATTATATTAATTAATGTTCACCAAAGTGACTTAATTAATTAAATTTTAATAATAATAAAGTTGGTGTTTAGAGATATAAACAATGGTGTCTTACAATCCAAATATGCTCAAATTATTGGTAGTCTTATGTATTTGATGAACTACACTCGACCTAACATTGCTTATGTTGTAGGAAGACTAAGCAGATATACCCAATGTCCTAATAAGGATCATTGGATTGCATTACAAAAGATACTTAGATATTTGAAAGGAATCATGAACTATGGTTTAATGTGTTATGGGACTCCTAAAGTATTAGAAGGGTATTGTGATGCTAACTGGATTTCAGACTTTGATGAGATGAAATCCACTAGCGGATATGCGTTTATCCTTAGAGGAGGAGCGGTATCATGAAAATCATCTAAGCAAACATGTATAGCTCGGTCTACAATGAAATCCGAGTTTATTGCCTTGTAGAAGGTTGGTACTGAGGTCGAATGGCTCAGGAATCTTTTGATAGATCTTCCCATTTAGATGAGACCAGCTCCATCTGTGTCTATACATTGTGATAGTCAGGCTGCCATAGCTAAAGCTAAAAACAAAATTTATAATGGAAAGAGTAGACAAATACGTCTAAGACATAATATTATGAGGCAGCTTATTAATAATGGAGTAACATCTTTGGATTATGTAAGGTCAGAGTTGAATTTGGCCGATCCTCTGACTAAGCCTCTAAGCAAAAAGCTTGTGAGCAATACATCGAGGGAAATGAGATTATACCCAGATCAAAAGTTGAAGTGATGGTGACTCAACCTTCATGAACGAAGATCCCGGGAAGAAGGTTCATATGGAAAATAATTCACTGGACAACTTGGAGTATACTATCATAATTATTTATATTGTGAAATCCTTTTCTATGGTGTGAGATAGTATTCTGTAGTGTTTAGATTGAACTAATATGTGAAGTTCTTAATGGATGTCATAGCCTAATTTGGGTGGTATACAAAACTGCAGTGTATACTTGATGACAATCCACCTATATGAGTATGGAGGTTGTGGCCGCTTCCTATGAGACTTGGGTGGGATCTCTAGAGCACTCATGAATATCCAGGTAGACACATGGCCGAAATGTGTCAACCCACTTGAACAACCGAAATCTGAGAGATGGAATGCGAGTTATAAGTCAATGATCCAATAAAAAAGGATTGGTTCATAGAAACTTAGTTTCACCAACCTTTTATGAATTACACTTGTTTTCTCTATGCCTGGTTCATAGTCACATAGACATCATGGCTTATGCATTACATTTTTAAAGTTCCTTCAAAGTCTGTCTTGTCTTCTTTTGTATATTGAAATAGTGGGGGATTATTGAAAATCTAGTGTATTTCAATATTCAAAAACCTTTTTGACTTGATAAGTCTGTTTATCTGATACGTCGTTATCAATTGGTAGGGATATGTCTTTTTGATTTATTGACTAGTCTTTTGACTTATACGTCTCTACGTACGTTGACCAACCATTGGACTTATTCAACCCGTTGGATTAGATTGATTCGTCGCTCTCAATCGGTGCGTGCTTCTTTATAAATTCGAAGCAATGCCGGTGTTTAATTGATTCAATTGATTTTGCTTCCATCCTTATCCAGAGATCCATTCCTTCATCCTTATCCAGTCGAGAGATCGATTCCTTTGCTTCCGTACTTATCTAAAGAGAAGGAACTCATTCGGTTGTTCATCCTCTTCTGACATTGGTGTGTGCACGCCTGTTAGAAGACTCTGCTGTTGTATCCTCGAGGGTAGTCGTGCTCTGATCTTCTGCACTGAGATATTATCTTCAAGAGGCACGAATATACTCTTAAGGATAGTGCCGTGCACGCTACAGCATCTTCTCAAATACATTCAAATAGATAATATCATCCCGAGTACTATCTTTCCTCAAACTTATCCAACAATAACAAGTGGGAGTGAGGTTTTCTACCAAGAGTTCACACTACCTTTTTTTTAAAGTATTTTTAAGAAATCGGGCTTTAATCCAACTCATTCAAAACCTCTATGTAATGCATTCAGCCTTTATACAGTCTCCTTATGTTTTTGGATTTTCCTATTATTTACAATACCATTTACATACAGCCAAAAGAACATAGAAAAGCGCTTTTCCAAAGAAGTGAGTTACTGATAACAGGAGTCATGTACTGCGATTGACAAATTAAATAGCATCAACTGCAAAGTTGTGCTGTAAGCCATTAAGGCCGTGACATACCAATCAGTTGGACTTAGCTGCCAGCATCTCGAGCCTGCCGCATTATCGGATATCTCCTGCAACTGGCCGTTACTGAGGCGGTATCCTTGCAAAAACAGGTTATCCTTGGCTTCTCAAATGGTTTAGCCAAAGGCAACAATTTGAGATTATATATATATATTACCATAGAAATTCGTTTTTCGATTCAGGTGCGGCCCACCTTCAGATCCGGATGCCAATCTCTCGCTTGGGTAAAACCTGCAAGACAGTCCTCACGCAGAGAGTGTCGGGGTGACCCTATGTAGAAAATCCTTCGACGCCCAAGTCAGTGAAGATTCACAGCAACCAGATATGAGGAGAAGGCTCTCATAGAAGAGTCCCTCAAGCATGGCCTCTCGAAGAGTCGAGGGAGCTCTGTTTGAACTTCAATGGAGTTTTTCAGTGAAAGAGAGTGAGCGTACCTGGAAAACTTTAGGACAGAATATATATATAGGCTTCCGATGTGATTGCAGACAACTACCTGATTCCTTGGATGTGTCACAGAGGATCAGAAACCGTTATGATTCGAATCTGATTCAAATCAAATTTATTACGAGGCCGCTAGCTTTTGAGCTCGGTTAGTTAGAGAATCAACAGTTAAGGAGGTTAGCTGGTGCTTTGAGATTCGGTGTCGTATAGGCTCTAGGTCACTTTTAGCGTTATCTAGCGTTTTCCTCCACTTAGGATAGTCGTGGACCCACGCAGTTGGAATCACGTCGGATTACCATGAATTTGAATTTTTTTGCACTTAGTTCCACGGAGGTTTATAGGTATCCTGGCTTAGCCAAGGTATGGGAATAGCTCAGTCTTGCCGAGGCATGGGGATAGTTCGGTATTGCCGAGATATGAGAATAGCTCAGTCTTGCCAAGGTATGGGATAGCTCGGTCTTGCCGAGGCATGAGGGCACTTCGGTGTAGCCGAGGTGTATCAACTTTATTCTTTTCCGGATATGACAGTTGACGGATCAGAAATCATAAGTGATCTCAAACTTTTTGTCATGTGCACTAATATTGATATGACGACGATTTTACCCCTGATCAATATATATAATCTTTCAAATTCTTTGCTAGTATGTTGGGTCATTGCAGTGTTTGATATTTCTTGAAAAGTTTTGTGCAATGAACTTCTGTAATCATTGCATTTGACACTTCTCAAACTTCCATTTATTCAAACAAGTTGAAGACCGTGACATAATGCGGTGGTAATTAATCAAAAATTATTCACTCGTAACTTCCAAAAAGCTTTTGCCGTTCTTGGTCTACAATCAACGTGCAGTCTTAATGGCGTTTCTTTCAGGAACCTATAACTCCTCTGAAAGCAAGCATATCACCTAGTCCACATCAACAGCTAAGAAGACCTTCAGTTAGGCCACCTCTAATCCCAGCCAAGGATGAATCTGGGAAGCAAGAAGAAGAGGTTCTCTCTACCTCGATTGAGAAGCTTGTTGCTGGTGCTGGCTCATCTATAGCGCTGATCTTTGGAAGAATTTTGTTAAGTTTTAGCGGAAAGCCACTGTGTCATCTGTTGCGGAAATCAGATCGATAAACAAATCAAAGCAATAAACAAACAAAGGAACACAAGAATTTACGTGGTTCGATCATGGTGATCTACATCCACGGGCAAGGCAAACAAAGTTCCATTATCAAAAGAGAGGAGGAGGTCTCCAAACCCTTACAAAACCCTTTTCAGAAGTTTTCACATGTATATCTATATATATACTCCCAAAAAAATACTTCCATAAAATAAACCCTAGCGGACCGGTTTGGTCCGGGCCCAACAAGTATATCGGGTCGGGTCAAAAAACCGGGCCTGATATATAAAATTCAAGACATATTTAACAATCTCCACCTTGGCTTGAATTTAACAAACTAGAAGTCAAACATGTTCTCCCAGCATCCCTAAGCCTATGTGAGCTAACTCGGTGTAGGAAACAAGGGATGCAACGAAAAAAACATATCCACTTCAAAACAAAAATAGAACTTTCATTCACCTCGCCACCAAGCCCCAGAAGGAGCAAACCTCAAACAAGCATGCCAATCAAGTCCAAGCAATGCTTATACTTGTTGGCGGGAACTATCTTGGTCAGCATATCAGCAACATGGTCTTCCTTGCCTCTACTAATTTCAACTCCTGGAATACCTTCCTTTTTCTTAAAGACCCATTTACACCCAATGGCTCTTTTTTCTTTAGGCAATGGCACCAAGTCCCAAGTCTGGTTCTTGTGAAGTGATTCCAGTTCTTCAGCCATAGCAACAGTCCACTTTTCTGATTCCGAACAAGTAACAGCTTCAGTATAGGTAGATGGTTCCTGAATACCCATATCTTCTGCTGTCGTAAGGGCATAAGCCACCAGATCAGAAAACCCATATTTTTGAGGGGGTCGAATCTCCCTCCTTTCTCTGCCAGTAGCAATAGAGTATGGCTGCTCCACCTCATCTTGAGCTTCCTCATCTGAACTAGAATCAATGGTAACAATTTGCTCACTCAAATCATTTTGAGAGCTCTTTTTTCGAAGCTCGACCTGAACCTCCACCTCATTTGTATCACTCTCATGTTTTCCTGCAGACTCATCAACAACATTCCTTTGATCTAGCATAAACTTTTCATTAAAAGTAACATCCCTACTAATAATGAATTTAGGTGAATCAGGTTCCATGCACCACAGACGATAACCCTTCACGCCATCAGCATAACCAACAAAGATACACTTCTTTGCTCTAGGTTCAAGTTTACCATCCTTAACATGATAGTAAGCAGGGCATCCAAAAACCTTTAGATTTGAATAATCACAAGGCTTACCTGACCACATCTCAAAAGGAGTCTTGCATTCAATTGCTGTTGCAGGAGAACGATTAACCAGATAGCAAGAAGTGTTAACTGCTTCAGCCCAAAAAGCCTTTTCCATGCCAGCATTAGAGAGCATGCATCTTGCCCTCTCCAATAGAGTTCTGTTCATCCTTTCTGCCACTCCATTTGCTGTGGAGTGTACCTGACAGTACGGTGTCGAACGATACCTGCATCTGCACAGAAATCATTAAAATCACCACCACAGAACTCAAGACCGTTATCGGTCCTCAGACGTTTGATCTTCTTCCCTGTCTGATTCTCAACAAGGGCTTTCCACTTCTTGAAGGTTTCAAACACTTCACTTTTTCTTTTCAGAAAATAAACCCAAACTTTTCTGGAATAATCGTCAATAAATGTCACAAAGTAAAGAGCACCACCCTTAGATGGAACCTGTGCCGGTCCCCATAAATCAGAATGTATGTAGTCGAGTGTACCCTTCGTTGAATGTGTGCCTGTACTAAAACTGACCTTGCACTGCTTGCCAAGAACACAGTGCTCACAGAAATCTAGTGAGGTTGTCAGCTCACCACATAGTAAACCACGTTTACTCAAAACTGTCATGCCACGCTCACTCATATGGCCCAAACGCATATGCCACAATTTTGTTCTATCATCAGCAGAAACAGAATTTGCTGTGCCAATCGAAGAACCCACAACTGTGCTACCCTGTAGATGATACAAGTGATTCACCTTGTTTCCTCTCATCACAACTAGATTGCCTTTGGTGACTTTTAGAGCTCCACCTCCACCTGAGTACATACACCCAATGGAATCCAAACAGCTCAAAGAAATAAGGTTTCTCTTTAAGTCTGGTATGTGCCTAACTTCAGTCAAGGTTCTCACAACTTTGTCATGGCACTTAATCTGAACAGTACCAATTCCCACAATTTTGCATACTGCATCATTCCCATAAAACTGATTCACCATTCAATGGTTCGTATGTGGTGAACCATTCCCTATTTGGGAACATGTGAAATGATGCTCCTGTATCCATTATCCAAACATCGTTTGAAAGACTAACAACAGAGCATGTCGTAAGAACTCTGTCTGACACACTAGACTCATCTTTCTCAGCAACATTCGCCGCATCTTGACGTTGACTACGTTGCTTATCCTTTCTCTTGAGCACAGGACAATCTGACTTGTAATGTCCTTTCTTGTGACAATAGTAGCACTCAATGTTCGTCGTATCTCCAGGTGGCCTAGATTTTGAACGACCAACAGATTTCTTTCTAAAAGCTTTATCCTTCTTCTTTGCCCTACCTCTCACGAATAAACCATCTGCCTTGTCTCCACTAGTATTTTCATTCAATTTTGTTCTCAATTCTGCAGAATTCAAGGATGCTTTAACATCCTCTAGAGTTATGGAGTCACGTCCATAAAGCATCGAGTTCACAAAATTTTCGTATGAGGCAGGCAAAGAGCATAACACGATCAAAGCTTGATCTTCATCCTCGAGTTTAATATCTAGATTTTTCATATCCATAACAATCTTATTAAACTCATTCAAGTGTTCCTTAATAGGCGTACCTTCTTGCATCTTTAGGGTATAAAGACGCTGCTTCAAATAAAGTCTTGATGTTAAAGATTTCTTCATGTAGAGACTTTCCAGTTTCTTCCAAAGATCGGCCGCTGTTTCCTCATCTGCGACTTCTCGCAAAACATTGTCTTCTAGAGACAACTGGATCGCACTATGCGCCTTCTCATCCATCTCTTCAATCTCAGCCGTGGTCATGTCATCTGTATAATTATTATCCAGTGCCCTAACAGAACCCTCTCGCTTCAATAAAGCCTTCATCTTTATTCTCCATAATCCGAAGTTGTTCTGTCCATCAAATGGTGCAATCTGAAACTTCAAAGATGACATCCCAAGAATTCCTAAGAAAGAAACGATCTTTCTGTTTGGATTGAAGAAGAAGAAGAGATCCTGGGAACAGCTTCACGGATGGAACAGAGGAGGCTGAAATCCGATGCAAAAGCCCTAGCTTTTGGATGGTAAAGAAAACCCCGAACGATTGACTTCAAAAGAGCTTGTCGTGAGTCAAGATCCTCACGAATAATTGAGGCAGAGTCTGCGGTACTTTAGAAAGAAAAGGGAGTCAAGAGATGGCCACTGCAGCGGCGCAACCCTTTAAAGGGAATTTGAAGGCGTTTTGATCTTCTGATCTTAGCCCTCGTTGGGTCGGTATTGTCCCTCAGGCGTCCACTGATCCTACAAGAGATACGAGGAGCCAAGGCGCCGCAGCGCCTTTCCTCCCTCTTGTTGGCGAAGAAGAAACTGTGAGAAAGAAAGGGAGTCAAGAGATGGCCACTGCAGCGGATCGTCTCCTCCCGAATCGTTCCGCCCAGATGAAGAAGATCAAGGCCGCTGGGCGTCGTTTCCTCCAAGTCCTCTGTCGTCCTGGTCTCGGCGGCAAGGGACGGCGATCTGGTGGAGGCCCAGATGCTGCTCGAGTTCAACCCTGGCCTTGCCAAGTACTCCACATTCGGCGGCCTCAACTCCCCCCTCCACTTCGCCGCTGCCAAGGGCCACAACGAGATTGATATGCTGCTTCTCGAGACGGAACAGAGGAGTAGCTCTGCGGCAGAGTGGTGGCGCCTCGCTCCCAGCGGCAGGGCTTCGCCCGATCCTTTGGGGTTCCTGAGAGGGCGGAGAGGAATAAGGAAGGATTCAAACCAGATGAATGGGGTTCCACAGCCGTCGCCCAGATCTGGTTCTGCTCTCCACGAAGAGACAGCAAAAGACAACACGAACTCCTGACCCAGGGAATATGACGGAAATCCAAAACTCCACGCTCGATTGATTCGAATCCAAGAACCAGTGCGGAACAAAAGAGGTCAGGGATTCTTCTACCAGTTTGTTGCGTTTGCCTTCCAACCGAAACCCCTGGCGGATGGAATCGAACCGGGAACGGTGAAAACGAAGCCCCTCCAAGCAAGAGACCGGATCCAACGAGGAAGCGAGCGTGGGAAAAATCCAAATCCTCTGTTCCTGTTTTTTCTCTCGCTCTCCAGCGAATCCAGCGGCGGATTCCTTGATTCGGCCCCTCCAAGCCGTCGCCGCACCACAGCCAGCGGAAGAAGAAAACAGGGGAGGAGACCAAGACAATAAAAAAAAAATTAGGGTTAGGTTTTTCACCCTTTTTTTTTCAACAAGTTGTTTCCGAACCAAAGCTCTGATACCAGTTTGTTGCGGAAATCAGATCGATAAACAAATCAAAGCAATAAACAAACAAAGGAACACAAAGAATTTACGTGGTTCGATCATGGTGATCTACATCCACGGGCAAGGCAAACAAAGTTCCATTATCAAAAGAGAGGAGGAGGTCTCCAAACCCTTACAAAACCCTTTTCAGAAGTTTTCACATGTATATCTATATATATACTCCCCAAAAAAATACTTCCATAAAATAAAACCCTAGCGGACCGGTTTGGTCCGGGCCCAACAAGTATATCGGGTCGGGTCAAAAACCGGGCCTGATATATAAAATTCAAGACATATTTAACATCATCAGCACCATAACTAATTTCAGCAGTGGCGCCAAAGCTGGGCAAACTCACGGCTGGCACAAGAAAGCTTAATAGTCTCCGAAGAAGTGCCATTTCCAGTGGGGGCAAGGACGCCCACCCCATGTAAGACGCATGCTTTCATGACGACGGACCCAGAGAAGCTCCACCAGTCACGCCATTGATGGATTTATTTTAGTAGTCGGGTTGGGGAGCCACAGGAACAGCAGAGGCAGCAGCACCTGCATGACCACCGGCTGTACTCTTCTGTCCCACTATGAGCAGAGCTGTCTGATGACAAACTAAGACATTTTCGGAGCAGTTCAGAAGTCAAGACAGAAAATGTGGGGCAGTGCAAATCAAGGCTGTGAATTATGAGGATCCATGTTACGATCAACATGGTCTGCGCTCAATGATCAATAATATGCATTACCGCAATGAGCGTAATTGCCTTTGAAAAATTATTTACATCACATTTTTTTTTCCTCGGGTCAATGGTCTGTAGAAATGCGGCGGAGGGCTGAAAGCTTCAGGATCTATTTAATGGATAAATGATTGGACAATGAATGAATGAGTGAAAATCGAGAGCTCTATTCTACTTTTTTGTTAGGTGAACTGCAGTCCTTGATGCTAACACTGCATCAAATCTGTTACAAAACAAAGCTCGTGAAACAGGGGACTCTTGTTCTCCTTGCGGCTGAAACGAAGCCGCTCTCGTAGAACAAGGGCGTTTGCTCACCCTCCGAGATTTCGACCGGAGGAGACATCCATCCATAACCCATAAATGGGATGTCTCCTAGACGAGCAAAATAAAAGGAAAGACGAGCTCCCGATGACATAGGAATCCAGCTTCTTCTCTTCATTCTTCCTTCCATTGCCTTCTCCCTCTCCGGCACTGCAGCCCAGGGGTGTGGGCATCTCCGGAGACTCTTGTAGCCCGCCGATGACCGTCGATCCTCGCCGAAAGCCTCCGCTGTGCCACAGTGAAACAAGTGAGTTCCCTGTTCCATGGATACAGTGATACCAGCAAATGGTATCAGAGCCTCGCCGATCGTCACCACAGTTCGGACAGTGGCCGACGAAGGTGGAGAGGCGAAGGAGCAGGCAGCGGTGGCCGCACGCTGCCATCTGCCCCTCAGCTGCGGCCACGGGAGCCACAGCTTAAAAAAAAAAATTCTGAGATGGCTATTCGGGGCCATCGGACCCCGAACAGCCACCGGCATCGCCTTCGCATGTTGACGAAGGCCCTCCCCTCTCTTCCCCGACCGCCGGAGGGCCGGGGAAGCCCAGTCCGCCACCACAAAGGACGGCAGTTGTCGGTGCGTCCGTGGGATGTAGGGCCACCGAAGCCTCTCCGGCGACCAGCGGTCCCCCACTCCCCAACCGGAGCTCCATCCCAGCCGCCGAAGGGCCGGGATGGCCCTGCACTAGTTTACGGGTGACACCATCCGTAAATTCAAAAACTTATCAAGGGCAATTTCATCTTTTGATAAGACAAAATTAATTTAAAAAACAAAAAAATGGACTATGACGTGGCAGCTTATGTGGCTGCGGGTTCCGTCGATGTGGCAATCCACGTATCGGGTCTGGCTGACGTCAGTGCCTGCATGGCATTTAAATTATTTTTCCGATTTTCTAGATATTTTAAAATTACAAAAAATCTAAAAAAATTACAGAAAAATCACAAAAAATTAAAAAAAATTAGAAAATTCATATAATATTATAAAAAATTTATTAAAAAAATTATTGATGTGGCATGGGGGTTTATGCTCTGTGCATGAATAAATTTATTGTCATTCTGTCTGATTTTTCTATGAATTTTTTTTTATGTATAATTATTTATTCTTAGTGTATAAATATGATTTGTGCATATTTCTGCTTGTTATTATCATTGACACAATAATTTATGCTTAATGCATAAGGAGCATTTATGTCAATTGTTATGTATTTTTTGCAAGCATGTTTATTTATGCTTGGTGCATAAATAATATATATGTTGATTTATGTCTTTAGTTGACATGAAATATATGCTTGATGTAGCATATGTTCACGATGCGAATTTGTTCCAATGTTGATTTTGTGGACAACATAGATATGTTCTATGAAAATTTATTGGATTCAGTGTTCTATCTTATTAAATGAGTGATGATTATGAGCTTAGAGAAATTTTGATCTCATTTATAAGTATAATTATTTGAAATCTGAATACTTTTTCAAATAGAGATATACACTGATTGTGTGCCTCATGTTCATATTTTGCTTGACCAAATGTAGTGATGTCCTTCCGATCTGGTGTAGCTTGCCTCAATAGAGGTAAAAAACTAGAAGGACAAAATTACAATGTGTAGCACTGAAAGATCCAATATCTACTCAAAGAGTAAGAAGTCTTGAAAACCCTGACACACAGTATGACACCACCAGAACCTGGTACCTCTGAACAGAACTGTCAGGATCATGAAGTCTATAAAAAATAGGTAAAGAAAGATCGTTGTGCATGCTTCACTATGTTAAAATATATGCACAATGATCTGATTGAAAATTTTGAGGGATTTTCAACTGCCCAGGATATGTGGAACCAGCTCAAGATTTGGTTTGGTCAGACCTCAGCAACAAGGCTGCGGACCTTGAACCTCAAATTTATGCAACGTGTCAAAGATCCGAATCATTCAATGTCTGAATATCTTCGCGTGATGAGTGGCATGATTAGGGATCTGAGAGAAGCTGGGGTTGATCTTACCAAGGAACAGAAGGTCCTTGTAGTGATTCATTCGCTGCTTGACCCTTAGTGAATCAGATGAAGCTCTTAATGACTCATAGTAAGCACATCAAGACTTTTGAGGATATATCTCGTCATCTCGAGCCGGAGGCTGAGCGCATAGAGACTTCCCACTCCTCTACCTATATGGCTTACTCTGTAGCTTCGCGTTCCAGAGGTAGAAGGAGTAAATCCAGTGACAAGAAAGGTTCACAGAGTTTCAAGGAAAAGAAGGTAACCAGGCCTAAGAAAGGCCAACCAAAGGGTAAGAAGAATGTGGCAAAGATCAAATGCTGTAACTGTGGTATGAAAGGCCACTTCGCTCATGAATGCACAGAACCAAAGAAGGTATATTCCACACTAACCTCTCTCTATGTTTGTTCATATGCATTAGTTGCTGACACTCTTCCTGATTGGATCATAGACACGGGAGCGAACAAACACAGTTCGAGATCGAGCTGGTTTTGTGAATTTTCACTGGATTTCTGCAGGCACCCAATATGTTGTTCTTAGGAACGGTCTACATGAGCAGGTGTTGGGTGTAGGAGCATATCGCATTAGATTGCGAGGAGGACATGTATTGCTCCTACATGATGTTTTGTACGTCCCAACTATCTAGTGTAATCTGTGCTCTGTACTTGCCTTATTAGCTCTTGGCTATACCTTTTATTTTTTGATGATCGTATCTTTATATATCTGGATGGTGTGTTATCCTTTTGTGGCTATTTATCGTATGGGTTTTTCAGACTTGATGTGAAAATATCTGACTCTTACTCTTCATATACTTGTGCCTCTTTCCTGCATGTGATAATTCTTCACTATGGCATGCCAAACTTAATCATGTGGGCCAAGATAGGGTGACACGGATGGCTAGAGAAAGGCTATTGGGCCCCCTCAGCAAAATAAGCCTCCCTGTGTATATCTTGTTTGGCAGGAAAGGCATCAAGAAAGCCTTTTGGTAAGGCTTCTAGGGCCTCTCAGCCATTAGAGCTAGTACACTCAGACATCTGTGGACCCATGAGTGTCAGAGCATGCCATGGCACATCTTATTTCCTCACATTCATTGATGATTATTCGCGATTTGGGTATGTGTACCTAATCTTCCACCGCTATGAAGTGCTGGATTATTTTCGCCGCTTCTTAGCTGAGGTGGAAAATCAAAAGGAGAAGACTTTGAAGTCTCTCCAGACTGATAGAGGTCGCGAATATTTATCTAATCAATTTTAGAAGCTTTGTGAGGAGAAGGGGATACGCAGGGAGTTCACCATTCCTGGGATGCCGCAGCAAAATGGTGTTGCATAGCGTTGAAATAGGACTTTACTGGATATGGTTAGGTCAATGATGGCGCAGACAAATCTCCCGATTAGTTTATGGGGTGATGCACTTTTGACTGCTACCTACATCCTTAACCGCATACCCAGTAAATCAGTGTCCTCCACACCATATGAGTTATGGTATGGCGCGAGACCTTATGTAGATCATTTGCGCCGGTAGGGTTCAGCAGGATACGTTCACAACACCTCCCATAAGTTAGGAAAGCTAGGTCCTAAGGCCAGCAAAAAGGTGTTCATTAGGTACCCTCAAAATTCTAAGGGTTACGTGATGTATGATGAACATCCTGATGGAGGACTGACTGAAATAGAGTCCAAAGATGTGGAATTCATAGAGAATGAATTTCCAAGCATTGGTGAGATCAAGAAGGACCTAACCCTATATGAGTTACAGGATGACCTTCCTACTATCTGTAGCAAGGGAGGGGCATTACGGCCTGTTCCAGATATCACCACAGATAGTGGGAGTGGTGCAGCAAATAGTGGGAGCTCACCCATGAGGGTTAATGTACCTTCAAGGAGTAGCTCTCAAAGTCTAGATCCATTGTTACGGAGAAGTACACATGGAATAGTTCTACGGCGATACTTTGGGATCGAAGGGAATGTATTTCTCTATGCCCCGTTGGATCCAGATGAACCAGTCTCTGTTCATGAGGCACTTGATTCATTAGTTCGTAAAGAGTGGCTAGCTGCTATGGAAGATGAGATGGAGTCTATGGACAGGAACCATGTGTGGGACCTGATAGACTTACCGCTTGGGCACAAATCTATAGGAAATAAGTGGGTCCTAAAGATAAAGCGCAAGGCTGATGGGTCAATCGACAAGTACAAGGCTCGACTTGTGGTGAAGCGCTATACCCAGATGGAGGGTGTGGACTATGAGGAGACATTTTCTTCTATGGTGAGATTTGCCTCCATTCGCCTGATCCTAGCTGTTGAGAAATTTGGGAGATTGTAATTATTTAATTACCCCAACCTTATTGATTTTGATGATTTCCAAAAGCCATGAGTATTTTAAAGGAAATAATGAGTTTATTAATCAAAAACCTTGAGCTTATTCAAAATGAAAGCAATGGACTCTAAATGTTTAAATTCACTGAGTTTTGAATCAATTTGAAAAAGAAGTTTCAAGCTCTATATTTAAGATTTCAAAAAGGAATTTTTACATGTTATATTTCAATCAATGATTTCTTGAAACATGTCTTGAATTCATGCTTAATGTCATATTTATTGTATTCAAGTCAAAATATCATTTAAAATTATTCTGGGACGAATTTCAAAGTCAATCAAGAAAATTTCTGATTTTTGATACGTTCCGGAGCCGACTCTAGAGTTTCAGAGTCGACTCCAGTAAGTAACAGAGATTTCTGATTTTCTCGAGTCGACCCTTGGATTTCAAGAGTCGACCCCTGACTCTGTGCGAGCCGACTCCTGGACTGTGTGAGCCGACTCCGCTCAAACAACAGAAAGCATGTTTTTTGAGCGCTTCTCGAGTCGACTCCCCATTTTCTTCGAGTCGACCCCCGACTGTCGGGAGCCGACACTTTGGTTCTTCGCGAGTCGACCCTCTAACGTTTAAAATGTTTCTATTTTTAGTAATCGACTTCGAGCCGACTCCCACAGTGCTCGAGTCGACTCCGCGAAATTCTGGGCACGATTTTTCACGATGACACATCAGCTCCAACGGTAATATTTTCAAATAACGGCTATATTTCTGTGTTTCTAACGGATATATTTTTGCAGAATCTATAAATAGAGGAGCTCTTTTCAAATTAAAGAAGAATAGAAAACAATAGAGTGGTGAAAAAGAGAGAAAAGAAAATCTTTCAAAAAGAGGGAAAAACAGAGCTTCATTGGAAAAATCATTTGAGTCAAGAAAAGAGATTCAAAAGGAGTGAAATCAAAGAGAGAGATTCGTGTGCTCCAGAGCTACAATCACAAAAGTTCAAGAGGAGATCCCAAAGCAACCAAGAGCAAATCAAGATCTTCCAACCTAGAAGAAAAGAAGAAAAGCTTCAACCAACATCCAAAAGCCCCAAAGCTAGGAGAATCTGTGCTGAGGCCTGATTCCACACTTCAAAGGAGTTGGAGAAGAGAAGCAAAGAAGCCAAGCCTGCATTCAAGCTTATTAATCAGGCTTTTCTAAACCTAAGCTTTATTTTGATTATTCTGCTCTAGAGGAGCTGTTTGTATTTAAACTCTAAATTATTTTCTTGTGTACTGATTCAATCAGTGGATTGAATCAGTGGAGGTAGTTGTACCTCGTTGTAAGCTTGGGATAGCTTACGGGTTGGGTTCGTTGTGATCCCGAAAACAACAAGTTTGAGTTGTGAGCTTGTAAAACAACTCGGCTGTAATCTAGGGAGATTATAGTGTGGACCCAAGTGAATCTTGGGAGTGGACGTAGGTGCTGGTTGCACCGAACCACTATAAAATCTTCTTGTGTTTGCCGTGCTCATTTGTCTCTCACTCTATCTCTCTTATATTTCTGTTTGTGCATTGCTTATAAGTTAATTTCTCTCACTTGCACATCTTGAGTTAATTTGTTTAAAACATTTCAAAAAGTCTTAAATTTTTAAGAACCCAATTCACCCCCCCCCTCTTGGGTTGCCATCTGGGCCAACAATTGGTATCAGAGCAAGTGCTCATTTAGAATTTGATCTCACGATCAAGGGCTAAAGATCCTTATGGCAACACAAAGTGGTTCATGTTTTGCTGAAGGTCATTCTACGAATAGACCTCCTTTATTTAATGGAACCAACTATTCATATTGGAAAGCTAGAATGAGAATATTCATTCAAGCTTCTGACTATGAATTGTGGGGAGTAATAATGAATGGACCTAGTACACCCACACACGTAGTTGATGGCACTATTGTTCCTAAGCCCGAAAGGGATTGGAATGATAATGATAGGAGAATGGCACAATTAAATGCTAAAGCCATTAACATTTTGTATTGTTCCTTAGACTCTAATGAATTCAACCGAATCTCAACATGTAATTCCGCAAAAGAAATTTGGGATAGGTTGGAAATAACACATGAAGGAACAAACCAAGTAAAAGAATCAAAGATAAATATTTTGGTTCATAAATATGAATTATTTACCATGGAACAAAATGAAACCATCACATGCATGTTCACTAGATTCACTGATATTGTGAATGGTTTGAAAAGTCTTGGAAAAGTATATACTAACTCTGAGCTTGTTCGCAAAATTCTTAGGTCACTTCCAAGGACTTGGGAAGCCAAGGTGACAGCCATACAAGAAGCCAAAGATCTGAACATCCTACCATTGGAAGAGCTTCTTGGTTCGCTAATGACTCATGAGCTTCAAGTTAAACAACATGTCAATGAGGATGAGTCAAGAAAGAAGAAGACCATCGCCCTCAAGCTGCAAAAGGAAGAAGCAGCAGCGATGATGAAGAGGATGATGATGATGAGACAGCCCTCCTTGCAAGGAAATTCAAGAAGTTTATGCAAAGAAGGAGGCCCTTCCACAAGAAGAGATTTGGATCAAAAATGGAAGGAGAAAAAGAAAAGGATAAGAAAAAGGAAAAGGACAAAGAGAAAGAGCCCTTAGTATGTTATGAATGTAAAAAGCCAGGGCATTTTAGATATGACTGTCCTTTACTTAAGAAGGCCTATAAGAAAAAGAAAAAGGCCTACATGGCAACTTGGACTGACAGTGAAGAGTCTTCTTCCGAAGAAGAAGAACAAAAAGAAGTTGCAAATGTTTGCTTCATGGCGGACGACAACGAAGAGGTAAGTACCGAAACCCCCGATGATGAATTTACTTTTGATGAAATGTTTGAAGCATTTAATGAATTGATGATTGATTTCAAGGCTTTGAAAAAGAAACACAAATCTTTGAAAACTGAAAACTTAAATTTAATTAAAGAGAAAAATGAATTAAATCTTGTAGTTAAAGATTTAAAAGATAAAATGGAAACACTTCTTAATGAAAAGAATGATTGTGTTCATAAGATTGATTTGATAAATCTGAAAATGAAAATCTAATTAAAGAAAAAGAATCAATCTCTAATGAAAATGATTTTCTAAAGAAAGATGTTAAAAAGTATAAAGACATTGTTGAGAAATTTACTCTAAGCTCAACTAAACTAAATATGATTTTAGATAGTCAAAAAGCAGTTTTTGACAAAGCAGGTTTAGGGTATAACACATTTAGAAAACAAAAATCATTGAAAAATATTTTTGTAAAAGCTAACCAAAGTAATATTACTTGTTTTAAATGTAATCAAAAAGGACATAAATCTTTGAGTGCAAAACAATAAGTAATAATGAAAAATTAAACACTAAAGGAAAGAAAATTTGGGTTCCGAAAGGAACAATTTTTATTGCTACTAACCATGAAGGACCCAAGAAAGCTTGGGTACCTAAACATAAAGTTTAAATTATGTTGCAGGAATGTCTTGTAGCCAAAAGATCAAAGAAAAAGTGGTACCTTGATAGTGGCTGCTCAAGACATATGACGGGTGACAAAGATGAATTCATCACCCTGGAAGAAAAGAAAGGTGGAGTTGTTACGTTTGGCGATAATGGTAAAGGTCAAATTATGGGCCTTGGTAAAGTTCGTATAACTCCATCTACATTTATTGATAATGTACTTTATGTTGATGGTTTGAAGCATAATCTAATTAGTATAAGCCAATTATGTGATAAAAACTTTAATGTTTCATTTAAATCTTCTATATGCACTGTAACTAATTCTATTGATAATAGCATTGTATTTACTGGTTATAGACATGGCAATGTTTACTTGGTTGATCTAGAAAAATTATCTTTGAGTGATCATTGCTTAATTGCTGACAATGCTAATATAAATGAAATTAGTTGGTTGTGGCATCGTAGATTAGGTCATGCAAGCACACACCTTATTTCAAAATTAATTAAAATGGATTTAGTTAAAGGCTTACCTAAACTAGTTTTTGAAAACAAAATATGTGATGCATGTCAATTTGGAAAACAAACTAGAAGTTCTTTCAAATCTAAAAATGTTGTTTCAACTTCTAGGGCATTAGAGCTACTTCACATGGACCTTTTTGGACCAACTAGAACCACAAGTCTAGGAGGAAAGAAATATGGTCTAGTGATTGTAGATGATTATTCTAGATATACTTGGGTATGTTTTTAGCTCACAAAGATGAGACTTTCTCGATATTCCTGAAATTCTTCAAGAAAGTCACAAATGAGAAAAACACTACCATAGTATCTCTAAGAAGTGATCATGGAACTGAATTTGAAAATCACTTATTTGAAAGTTTCTGCACTGAAAATGGTATTAATCATAATTTTTCAGCCCCTAGGACTCCACAGCAAAATGGTGTAGTTGAAAGGAAAAATAGGACTCTAGAAGACATGGCCCGTACCATGCTATGCGAAAGTAACCTACCAAAGTACTTTTGGGCGGAAGCTATTAACACAGCATGCTACATCTTAAATCGAGCCCTAATAAGACCAATCTTAAAGAAAACACCTTATGAATTATGGAATGAAAGAAAACCCAATATAAAATACTTTCATGCATTTGGATGTAAATGTTTTATTCATAATAATGGTAAAAACAATTTAGGAAAATTTGATGCTAAATCTGATGAAGGAATATTTTAGGATATTCAACAACTAGTAAAGCTTATAGAGTATTTAACAAGAAAACCTTAGTAGTTGAAGAATCCATTCATATAGTTTTCGATGAGTCTTTAGCATCTAGTTCTGAAAAGCTTGATGATGAGGAAGATACAAACATAATTGAAAAAGATCTTGAAAAACTTAATATTGAAGTATCTTCAGATCATGAGCAAGAAGCTAAAGATGATGATTCACATAAGGACGATGATGTCAATATTGATCATAATGATATAGATCTTCCAAGAGACTGGAGATATGCTCATAGTCATCCCAAGGAATTGATTATAGGTGATCCATCTCAAGGAATAAGAACTAGATCATATATGAGAAATATTAGTAATCATCTTGCATTTGTATCACAAATTGAACCTAAAACTATTGAAGAAGCTGAAAAAGATAATAATTGGATGTTAGCAATGCAAGAAGAATTAAATCAATTTACAAGAAATAATGTATGGACTTTAGTTGAAAGACCTAAAAATCATTCAGTAATAGGATCAAAATGGATTTTAGAAATAAACTAGATGAAAATGGCATAGTAATTAGAAACAAAGCTAGATTAGTTGCAAAAGGATATAATCAAGAGAAGGTATTGATTTTGATGAAACCTTTGCACCAGTAGCTAGATTAGAAGCCATTAGACTTTTACTTGCATTTGCATGTCATATGAATTTTAACTTATTTCAAATGGATGTTAAAAGCGCATTTTTAAATGGTTTTATAAATGAAGAAGTTTATGTTGAACAACCACCAGGTTTTGAAGATCACGAATTTTCAAATCACGTCTTTAAATTGCACAAAGCTTTATATGGTTTGAAACAAGCACCTAGAGCTTGGTATGATAGGCTAAGTAAATTTTTAATTGAAAATGATTTACAAGAGGAAATGTTGATAAAACATTATTTTTGAAAAGAAAAAGTAAAGATTTACTTGTAGTACAAATATACGTTGATGACATTATTTTTGGTGCTACTAACGATTCTCTATGTCAAGAATTTGCCAAGTTAATGCAGGGAGAATTCGAGATGAGCATGATGGGAGAACTCAACTTCTTCCTTGGACTCCAAATCAAACAAAGCAAAGAGGGAATCTTCATCAACCAAACAAAATACACAAGAGAAATCCTAAAGAAGTTTGGTATGGAATCAATGAAACCCCTCGGAACACCAATGAGTCCTTCATGCAAGCTGGACAAAGATGAAGAAGGTAAGAAGGTTGATCAGAAATATTATCGAGGTATAATCGGATCCCTACTTTATTTAACTGCAAGTAGACCAGACATTATGTTTGCTGTATGTTTATGTGCTAGATTTCAATCAGAACCTAAAGAATCACATTTAATTGCTGTTAAAAGAATACTAAGATATGTAAGTGGAACAAAAAATGTAGGTTTATGGTATTCTAGAGACTCCACATTAAATCTGATTGCATACACTGATTCTGATTATGCTGGATGTAAGTTAGATAGAAAAAGCACAAGTGGTGCATGCCAATTCTTAGGAAGTAACTTAATCTCATGGTTTAGCAAAAAGCAAAATTCAGTTGCATTATCAACTACTGAAGCTGAATATGTAGCGGCTGGAAGTTGCTGTGCGCAAATCCTATGGATTAAGCGACAACTTGAAGACTATGGTATCACACTTAATAAGACACCCATAAAATGTGATAATACAAGCGCAATCAATTTAACTAAAAATCCAATTCAACATTCAAGGACAAAACACATAGAAATTAGATATCACTTTATAAGAGAACATGTAGCTAATGAATGAAATTTGTCTTGATTATGTTAACACTGAAGAACAATTAGCTGATATATTTACAAAACCTTTAAGCGAAGAAAGATTTTGTTATCTTAGAGGAGAGTTAGGGATTTGTGATCCTTTGGAATAGATTTTGAAACCCCTAAGGAAATGTATCTAGAGTTCTTTCAATTTCTCAAAATCTTAAGGAAATTTTATCTAGAACTCATATCAATTTGATCTCTCAAAATCCATGATTTTTAATCATACTCAAAGATCAAATTCCGGACTCATTTCAGATTCTCTGAATCTTTATTTTTTTTCTGAAATGGTCTCGGAGCCGACTCGGACAGTATCGGAGTCGACCCCTGTTTCTGTTGAAACTCGGGAGCCGACCCCCGCTCTGCGCGAGTCGACTCGATTTCGGGTCCGTGCTCTGTGACTACTCGGGAGCCGACTCCACGCTTTGCGCGAGTCGACTCGACGTGGTCCCAGGTTGATTATCTAGGGCACGAGTCGACCCCACGGACATTTCAATCATTTCAATCATTCCAAACTCTTTCCAAAGCTTTCCAAACCTTCCAAAACTCCAAAAACCTCTGATTATTCACTCCATCTAGATCTATGGCACCTAAAACCCGTGGAGCTAGCAGTAGTGGCGCCGGATTGAAGAGGAAACGGACCGTTCGACGACCCGTCGCGAGCCGTCTCCGGATTCGTCTTCTACCCTTCTCCGAGTGGTTCTCCTGCCAGCTACCACTCTTCAGGTAGATCACCTTGCCAGTAGAGTTATTACAACCGGTAGAAAGGTTGATTTTGAGTTATTTGAGAATGAGGGTTTTATTATTGGGAGACAGTTGATTGAGATGGGACTTGAGAAAATATGTTCACTGGATTGTCCCACTATCCTGCTCTAGTTAAGGAATTTTACAAAAATTTGACTAGAGGTGATGATGGATTAGTTAGCGTGTGAGAGGCATTGGACTGAATATCACTGCCACTATTTTATCTAGACTGTTAGATTTACCCCTATCTGGACCATCCACCTATGCCCCAGAGGATAGATCCCTGCCCTCACAAGATTATTGAACAGAAATTTTGAGGGATTTGAAGAAGTTTTTGCAAACCAACCTTTGGAGCTGAGGTTACTTCATAACATCTGCAGTAGGAATTTTTTCCCAAGACTGGCAGATTGATTATGTATCTGAGAGAGATATTTTTTATGGATGCAGTTTCTGGGAAGCCTATTAATTTGCCTCGGATGATATTTGGTACATTGCTGATTGTGGAGGAAGAAGAAGTCAAGTTTGCCCTATGGCATGGTTCTAACGAAGTTATTTCAAAGCCAAGGGATTATTTGGTGATAGTGAGCCAAAAGGAATTAAGGCATACTGATTATTACTCTTTGGCTACTATTCATCGAATGGGTTTTGTTAAGAGGAATGGAAGATGGGAGAGGAAGAATATTGCAGAGGACAGAGCTATGGATGCTGAGGCCCCCAGACCTTCTGTGAGACATTCTTCACCTGAGCCTCCTCAGAGCTCTTCTGTTCCAGATTCTGTTCCAGCCCTGCTTCCTGCTCCTGCTCCAGCTCAGACATCTACTTTATCATCTGTTAGCTTTTCTGATGTTCAGTTAGATCAGCTTAGATCCTTATTCAAATCTGAGATTAGTGAGCATGAAAATACTTGAAAAATGAATTTGATGAAAAGTTTATGAATTTGAAAGAAGCTTTGTATTCACTTAGTGATCGGGTTGCATCTATTGAATCTACTCTTAGTTCATCCACCAGCTCCTTAAGTGAAGACTTGAAGAATATTTTTGGAGACTTAAGGATATCTGTGGTGACTCAGAGACCTATTCCCAGTGCAACGCCGAGCTTCAGGATAAGATTTTGACTGCTTGTACTTTTGTAGATAATAAGCTTAAAGATTATGTTAAACTACAATGTGAAGGAATGAAGCAGATAGTTGATCATTTGAATAGGATTACAAGAGAAACTTTTGATATTTTTAATGTAATCTCATTTCAATGTACTGAGTAATCTCATTTTGATGTAATGAAGTCAAGTTTACTTTCAATGTAATGAGTATGTTTACATTTTCATGTAATATCATTTTGAAGTAATGAGAAAGTTTGATGCATTACTTATGTACATTTCAATTGTAAGTATCTTTGAATATCTTGAATGATTATCCTCAATTGATAATTTGAATGGTAAAAGATAAGAATGATATTGATATTTAATCATGACTTCTAACCTTTTTGTTGATTACAAAAAAGGGGGAGAGATTTTATTTAATCGTATATGCTTTCAATGTAAATTTGAGATAATTTGATATTAAAAGTTAAAGTAAAGGGAGAGATAAGTTATCATTATGCTTAAAATTTGAAAAGGGAAAAATTATTTGCTTGAACTTAAAAAAAAATTTTGAATGAATTAAAATTGAGTTTCATAGGGGGAGCTACCTCATTTAGGGGGAGCCTCTCAATGAACATAAAAATTGATTTTGGTTTCAAAAATTTTTCAATCAAACATGCATATACTCAATGTTTTTGTCATCATCAAAAAGGGGGAGATTGTTGAGAAATTTATTGTAATTATTTAATTACCCCAACCTTATTGATTTTGATGATTTCCAAAAGCCATGAGTATTTTAAAGGAAATAATGAGTTTATTTAATCAAAAACCTTGAGCTTATTCAAAATGAAAGCAATGGACTCTCAATGTTTAAATTCACTGAGTTTTGAATCAATTTGAAAAAGAAGTTTCAAGCTCTATATTTAAGATTTCAAAAAGGAATTTTTACATGTTATATTTCAATCAATGATTTCTTGAAACATGTCTTGAATTCATGCTTAATGTCATATTTATTGTATTCAAGTCAAATATCATTTAAAATTATTCTGGGACGAATTTCAAAGTCAATCAGAAAATTTCTGATTTTTGATACGTTCCGGAGCCGACTCTAGAGTTTCAGAGTCGACTCCAGTAAGTAACAGAGATTTCTGATTTTCTCGAGTCGACCCTTGGATTTCAAGAGTCGACCCCTGACTCTGTGCGAGCCGACTCCGACTGTGCGAGCCGACTCCGCTCAAACAACAGAAAGCATGTTTTTTGAGCGCTTCTCGAGTCGACTCCCCATTTTCTTCGAGTCGACCCCCGACTGTCGGGAGCCGACACTTTGGTTCTTCGCGAGTCGACCCTCTAACGTTTAAAATGTTTCTATTTTTAGTAATCGACTTCGAGCCGACTCCCACAGTGCTCGAGTCGACTCCGCAAATTCTGGGCGCGATTTTTCACGATGACACTCAGCTCCAACGGTAATATTTTCAAATAACGGCTATATTTCTGTGTTTCTAACGGATATATTTTTGCAGAATCTATAAATAGAGGAGCTCTTTTCAAATCAAAAAGAATCAATAGAAAAAAGAGAGAAAAGAAAATCTTTCAAAAAGAGGGAAAAACAGAGCTTCATTGGAAAAATCATTTGAGTCAAGAAAAGAGATTCAAAAGGAGTGAAATCAAAGAGAGAGATTCGTGTGCTCCAGAGCTACAATCTACAAAAGTTCAAGAGGAGATCCCAAAGCAACCAAGAGCAAATCAAGATCTTCCAACCTAGAAGAAAAAGAAGAAAAGCTTCAACCAACATCCAAAAGCCCCAAAGCTAGGAGAATCTGTGCTGAGGCCTGATTCCACACTTCAAAGGAGTTGGAGAAGAGAAGCAAAGAAGCCAAGCCTGCATTCAAGCTTATTAATCAGGCTTTTCTAAACCTAAGCTTTATTTTGATTATTCTGCTCTAGAGGAGCTGTTTGTATTTAAACTCTAAATTATTTTCTTGTGTACTGATTCAATCAGTGGATTGAATCAGTGGAGGTAGTTGTACCTCGTTGTAAGCTTGGGATAGCTTACGTTGGGTTCGTTGTGATCCCGTTAAAAACAACGAGTTGGGTTTTGTGCTGGTAAGCCCGTGTAAAACCGGCTGGGTTCGTTGTGATCCCGGAAAAACAACAAGTTTGAGTTGTGAGCTTGTAAAACAACTCGGCTGTAATCTAGGGAGATTATAGTGTGGACCCAAGTGAATCTTGGGAGTGGACGTAGGTGCTGGTTGCACCGAACCACTATAAAACCTTGTGTTTGCCGTGCTCATTTGTCTCTCTCTCTCTCTTATATTTCTGTTTGTGCATTGCTTATAAGTTAATTTCTCTCACTTGCACATCTTGAGTTAATTTGTTTAAAACATTTCAAAAAGTCTTAAATTTTTAAGAACCCAATTCACCCCCCCCCCCCCCCCCCTCTTGGGTTGCCATCTGGGCCAACACTAGCTATAGTGGCTCATTTAGATTTAGAGCTACATCAGATGGATGTCATGACAACGTTTCTTAATGGAAGCCTAGATGAAGAAATCTACATGGTTCAACCTTTGGGCTTTATGGCTAAAGGAAAGGAGGGCAAAGTGTGCCGCCTTAAAAGATTCATATATGGTCTCAAACAATCATCCAGATAGTGGTACTTTAAATTTTATGAAGCCATTACATCGATTGGCTTAACCATGATTGAGGAGGACAGCCACTCCTTAGTGGCATTGATCACCCCTATAGAACTCCCAGCTATTAGGATATCATCCACATACAATGCTAAAAACAGAATCCCATCGTCTGCTATCTTAATGTATACACAAAGAAGTTTCTTGGTCTGTCTCAAGAAACTTATATTCAAAAAATCTTGGAACGATTTCAAATGCACTATTCAAAACCCGTTGATACCTTAATAGAGAAGGGTTGTATTTGGAGTATTGATGAGTGCCCTAAAATGGATGAGGAGAGAGAGAGAAGATGAGCAGGATTCCCTATGTGTGTCGTAGCGCAATGATTAAAATACCTTAATTTCACTATTAGAATAGCGAGAGTAAGGGATCGATTCCACAGGGACTTTAGCGATTATCTTGAAATAAATTTATAAATTTAACTAAATAGATAACTAAGTAGATAATTAGTAGTGCAAAATAATAAGATATGGTTTATCTTATTAGAGCACGGCTCGTACCCGTAGATCACGGCCCGTCCCTTTTAAGAATAATCAGTCTAAATTATTTTCACTTAAATAGAATTTAATAATTAAATATGCATAAAACTTTATTTCAATAAATCCAAGAGTGCATAATAAAATCTAAAATAAAAGAGTTTTAATTTCTGATAGCAATAAGAGAGCAACAAATTCTCCCTACACCAAACCTATGGGATGAACGGTTCGAAGACAGGCTGAACGGGTGCTGCCTTTCTTCCTTCACAGACGCCAAGCCACGGACGCAGTGCCTGGAACAAAGGACTCTACGAAACCCATGAACAGAGCCTTCTTCAATCAACGGAACAGAGCCTCGGACGGGCACCGCACACGACCCAAATAAATAGATCCTCCAATCCCCTCCTTGTGCTATTTATAGAAGTTCGGACGCGGCCTTTGCGGACACGGTGCAAAGAAATCCGGATTTGCCAAAACAGAGGACGCGGACGCCGTGGAGAAAATCCTGATAAATCATGAATAAAATCAAATTCCTTCAAGATGAATTTAATTCATTCAATTTGATAACTTCCAATCCAATTTATTCCTTAATTGGTGGAGGAAATGGTTAGAATTGATTAAGAGAAGAATCGGATGAAAAAAAGAGAAGCTGAGAAGACGATGAAGTCGGCACGTTTGCCGTTTTGCTTTAAAATCCATGCTAAATCCTTATAAAATCAATTCGAGCTCATTTAATCCGATTTGAGTGCCGTTTGCGTCATTAAATCCCTAAAATCGAGCTCTTTAAATTGATAAGGTTTTATCTAAAATATTATATAAAATATTAAAATATTAAATAATAATAGGTACGTTAAATTATTAATTAATAGGTTTAATGATAATTATTTATGCGTTTATCACTCCCCCAACTTGAATCTTACTCGTCCTCGAGCAAATAAGAAATTTAGAAATATGTACCAAGCTAGTCCAAGAATTGATAGTTATCTTACAGTTCTTTTTAAAAATTTCTGGTTAGATCATAAGGGAGGTACTTCATTGGATTATTAAGTTTTTAGTGATAAAGTGTAGTCCATAAGAATTTATAGAAGTCTTCCTTCACCAACTTTCCACTTCTCTGATTAAGTCTTCTAACTTAATTTGGGTTGGGTGTAATGTCTTTTGTACTTTGGTTCTTTTATTTATTTATATGTAAAGTCAGTGCAATGTCCTAACCCCTTGCTTTCTAATTAACCCTTGTAGCGAGCTTTAGGCCAATGGCTCCCAAACCAATTGGTTTTAGGGCATTAGGTGTAAAACACCCCTCGGACTTACTTACTCGAGTCAAAAAGGCTTTAGGTAGGACTGACTCTACTTAGGTTCTTTTACATTCCACCTTTTTACGCGAACAACATCACTTTCTTAGGTGACGGGGCCCGGTTACTCAGTGAAAAATGCTAAGAACCTAATCTATTAACTTTAAGAGAGATTTTTTTTTTTTTTTTTTTTAAATAACATTTTCACCCATACCCTTATTAAGTAGATTGTACTATTAAGATCAGTGGTCAGGAGGGTCTGAAATTATTCTAAAAATTTTTCTGGGCTAAACCCTACCTTTTATTAGGTTTTCTTAATAATTTATTCCTCAGTATCAAAAATAATCTAACCATTAATTCATTAATAGACTGCTTGATTAACTTCAAATCGAGACAGAATTTGGTACACACATCTGATTATAGTTTTACTCGAGGATTTACTTATTCTTTTTCCTCCCCCCCAACTTAATTTCCATTGTCCCTAATGGAAGAAATTAATTCAAGGAAAGATACTACCTGGTAGAGTATTTGAAGGTTGGAAGTTTCATTGTTGCCATCTTCTTTCAATCTGCTTCTGTTGCTCTTCTCTGGTCATACTAAAAGAACATACTAAAAGAACAGAAAGTTAAAAATAACTAATAAACTGGGTTGCCTCCCAAGAGCGCTAAGTTTAAAGTCTTCAGCCAGACTGTGCTACTTATTATGATAATGTTGGGTTCACAAGATCAATTGATTCAACAACTTCTCCATCATTAATTTCTTCTATATATGGTTTCAAACGTTGGCCATTTACTTTGAATGTATTTCCTTGCTTGGGGTCTTTAAGCTCTACAGCTCCATGGGAAATACTTGAGTTACTATAAAAGGTCCATTCCATCGTGAACGAAGTTTTCCAGGGAAAAGGTGTAATCTTGAATTGTAAAGCCATACTTTTTGATTTGGTTCAAAAATTTTTCTACTAATAAATTTGTCATGATATGCTTTGGTTCGTTCTTTATAAATTTTTGAGCTCTCATATGCTCATTTCGTAGCTCTTCTAACTCATTCAATTGGAGTTTTCTATTGACACCTGCATTTTTCATATCATAATTAAATTGCTTGATAGCCCAAAATGCACGGTGTTCTAATTCTACAGGTAAATGACAGGCTTTTCCAAATACGAGCCTGTAAGGAGACATTCCTATGGGAGTTTTAAATGCAGTACGATAAGCCCATAATGCATCATCCAAACGTTCTGACCAATCTTTCCTATCAGGTCTCACCGTTTTCTCAAGGATATGTTTAATTTCTCTATTTGATATTTCAACTTGGCCACTAGTTTGGGGATGATAAGGTGTAGCTACCTTATGAGTAATTCCATATTTGTTCATTAATCCTTCAAAGTGTCTATTCGTGAAATGTGTACCCCCATCACTAATTATAGCCCTTGGGCATCCAAAACGACTAAGGATATTATGCTGAATAAACTTGATTACAACTTTATGGTCATTGGTTCGAGTTGCCATGGCTTCAATCCATTTTGACACATAATCAACTGCCACTAGAATGTATTCAAATCCAAAAGAGGAAGGAAATGGGCCCATAAAATCAATACCCCATACATCAAAAATTTCTACAACCAAGATAGGGTTTAGGGGCATCATGTCTTTTCGAGATATATTTCCTGTTTGTTGACATTGGAGACAATTACGGCTAAATTCATGTGCATCTTTAAAAAGAGTTGGCCAATAAAACCCACTTTGCAGTACCTTTGCTGCAGTTTTCTTTCCACTAAAATGTCCTCCACAGGCAAGAGAATGACAGAAGTTAAGTATACTTTTGAATTCACTCTCGGGAACACATCGCCTAATCACCTGATCTGAACAGTACTTAAATAATTCAGGGTCTTCCCAAAAGTAATATTTGATTTGTGAGAAAAATCTATCTTTTTCTTGTTTTGTCCAGTGGGAAGGTACTTTTCCTGTTGCCAAATAATTCACAATGTGGGCAAACCAGGGAAGACTGCTATGGAAATTGAAATATTGCTCATCAGGGAACCTATCTCTGATTATTTCTTTATTGTATTCCACTGAGATCCTAGAGATATGATCTGCTACCATATTTTCAGAACCCTTCTTATCTAAGATTTCTAGATCAAATTCTTGTAGTAGAAGGATCCATCTAATCAGTCTGGGTTTTGTATCCTTTTTTGATATAAGATGCCTCAACGCTGCATGATCTGAATAAACTAAAACCTTAGACCCTAACAGATATGATCTAAACTTTTCTAGGGCAAACACAACTGCTAGTAATTCTTTTTCAGTGGTAGTATAGTTCATTTGTGCATCTGAAAGAGTTTTGCTAGCATAATAAATTACATGGGGTTCTCGATTGAGTTTCTGTCCTAGAACTGCCCCTACAGCATAATCAGAAGCATCACACATGATTTCGAAAGGTATGGTCCAATCTGGGGGCTTGATAATTGGTGCAGTGGTCAAAGCAGTTCGAAGGATGTTATAGGCTGTTAGACAATCTTTATCAAAATTAAAAGAACTATCCTTGGTCAACAAATTACACAATGGTCGAGAAATTTTACTGAAATCTTTGATGAAACGTCTATAAAAACCAGCATGACCAAGGAAAGATCGTACTTGTTTAACTGAGGTTGGGGGTGGTAGATTTGAGATCAATTCAACCTTGGCTTTATCAACCTCAATACCTCTCTCTGAAACAATGTGTCCAAGCACAATTCCCTCACGAACCATAAAATGGCTCTTCTCCCAACTTAGGACTAAATTCATTTCCATACATCGTTTCAGTACCTTAGTCAAGTTCTCGAGGCAGCTATCAAATGATGCACCAAAAACTGAAAAATCATCCATAAATACTTCCAAAAATTGACCAATCATATCAGAAAATATGGCCATCATACATCGTTGAAACGTGGCTGGTGCATTACAAAGACCAAACGGCATACGTCTAAAGGCAAATGTTCCAAAGGGACAAGTGAAGGTGGTCTTTTCTTGATCTGCAGGAAATACTGGGACTTGATTGTATCCTGAATATCCATCTAAGAAAAAAGAAACTTTGTCCCGCTAGCCGTTCTAGAATTTGATCGATAAAAGGCAAAGGAAAGTGGTCTTTCCTAGTCACGGCATTCAACTTTCGATAATCTATACACACTCTCCAACTAGTTGATGTGCGAGTAGGAATTGATTCGCCCTTTTCATTTTTAATCACGGTAATACCCGATTTTTTAGGTACTACTTGGATTGGACTGACCCATTGGCTATCTGAAATTGGATAAATGATACCAGCATCAAGCCATTTTACTACTTCTTTCTTAACAACATCCCTCATGTTTGGATTTAGCCTTCGTTGCATGTCTCTATGTGGTTTGGCTTCAATTTCACTATGAATGTGGTGCATGCAAACGGAAGGGTCAATTCCCTTAATATCAGCTATTGTCCATCCAATTGCCTCTTTATGTTCTTTAAGTACATCTACCAATTTATCTTCTTGCTCAGAGGTTAGGGTAGATGCAATGATTACTGGAAGGGTATCATTGGGTCCAAGGAATGAATATTTTAAGTCATCTGGAAGAGGTTTCAATTCTAGTTGGGGTGGTTCTTCCAAGGATGGTATTAAAGGACTTGGTTTAGTTGGAAGTGGTTCATATTTTATAGTCCAAGGAGGGATGGTGTCGAACTTAGGTGGTTCTAATAACATGTTTATCTCTTTGGTATACTCATCAATATCAAAGTCATCTATTCCAAAATGTGTAAGACATGTTTGTAAAGGATCCGAATCAATCAAACTTTGGAATTTCTTATCTACTACTTCCTCTATCATGTTTACTTCATTTAAATCATACACAGGTGGTCCTTGGGAAGCATTAAAAATATTTAATCTCATCTTCTTGTTTCCAAAAGATACATCCATCACACCTGTTCTACAATTTATGCATGCATTAGCAGTAGCTAGAAAAGGTCTTCCAAGGATGATGGGAATTTGGTTAGGATTACCACTAGATTCCATATCAACACAAGGAAGTCGACAGGAAAATAGAATTCATCCACCTTTACTAATACATCTTCCAATATTCCACGAGGTTCTTTGACTGATCTATCTGCCAATTGTAGTGTTACTGTCGTGGGTTTCAACTCTCCAAATCCGAATAATTCATACACTGAACTTGGGAGAAGGTTTACACTCGCACCCAAATCTAATAATGCTTTCTTGATTGTGAAGTTTCCTATGACACATGATATAATCGGGGTACCAGGATCTTTTAGTTTGGGTGGGGTTATTTGCTGAACAACTGAGCTGACTTGCTCAGTCAAATGTATCTTTTTTGGTATTTGTCTTGGCTTTCCGTTTTTGTGTGCATAGATCCTTCAAAAATTTGGCATAAGCTGGAACTTGCTTGATAGCATCGAGAAGAGGTAAGTTTATTTGGACTTGCTTAAATAACTCAAGCATCTCATTCATTTTTATATTCTTCTTATCTGAAGGCAAAGGAGATTCTAAAGCACTAGGGAATGGGGCTTTAGGTATGATTGCTTGATCATTGAATTCCTTTTCTTTTTCATTTCTTCTCTCTTCTGGTTTAGCCACTTCTAATTTCTGGGTTGGTTCAGGTGGGTTCAATGTTTTTCCACTTCTGAGAGTCATGACTGATTTAGCATGTTCTGGGAATTTGTCAGGACTATTGGAACCTTCAGCCATGAATTGTCCTTTCGGGTTATCGATAGGCTGACTAGGTAACTTACCCTCCTCCCTTCTACTGAATGCTGTGGCTAATTGACCTATCTGAGTTTCTAGTTTTGCAATAGATTGTGTGTGGGAGTGAAGGATTTGAGTATTCATTTCTAGCCCTTTCAATGCTTGTAACACTTTGTCTTCAAAAGTAGGCTGATTATTCGGTGGAGGTTGTGGGATGTTTGGATATTGTGAATATGGCATGCTTCTAAAATTGGTTTCTTGATAATTAGGTCTGATCGATGAATTGGTTACAGGTTGAGGTTTCCAAGAAAAATTTGGGTGATTTCGCCAGCCAGGATTGTAAGTATTTGAAAATGGATCATTTCCTGTTCTAGGAGCTAATCGGGTTTGGGCTTGGTGGGCTTGCTCTTGAACAAGTTCAGGAAATTGGTATGCAGCTGGACATTCACCTATAGAATGGGTTGGACTCGAACAAATTATGCAGACCTCATGTAATTGAGTAGATGGGGAAGAGATGTTTCCAACTTGTAGAATCCGGTCAAGTTTATGGGATAATTCATCTACCTTAGTATAGATATCTGTAGAATGACCTATTTCATATATTCCACCTCTTTTAGGTCTACGGGAGGGTCTCGACGAGCAACTGACATATGATGTAATGAATTCTCACTCAATGTCTCAAAGAGTTGCCAAGCTTCATGTTCATTTTTTAACATAAATGTCCCACCACATGAAGCATCAACCATTTGCCATGCTTTTCTGATAAATCCATCATAAAAGCACTGAACCAGTTGCCATTTGGGTATAGCATGATGTGGACATTTTCTAATCAGTTCTTTGAATCTCTCCCATGTCTCATGGAACATTTCTCCATCTGTCTGGGAAAAACTTGTTATGGCTTTTCTAATTTGATTCGTTTTTCCTATAGGAAAATATTTCTTAAGAAATTCTCTCTGAAGATGATCCCAAGTTGAAATTATAACAGTGTCTAATGAATTTAACCAATACTTGGCTTTATCTTTTAGGGAAAAAGGGAATAACTTAAGCCTAAGTGCATCATCAGAGAAATTTTGAATCTTGACAGTTGAGCAAATTTTAAGAATTCATCTAAGTGTTTGTAGGGATCCTCATTTGTAAGTCCATAGAAAGATGGTAACATTTGGATTACACTTGACTTAATTTCATATTGGCAGCCTCTACTGGAGGCACTTGAATGCAGGGAGAGTAGGTATACCTTGAAGGAGTGAAATACTCTTTTAACTGTCGTGGTTGATTATTTTCGTTATTAGGATCCATAATTCTGAGTCTGTTTGCTCTAATAGTTCTTTCTATCTCAGGATCTAAGGGTATAAGGTTAGGTTGCAACGATCGACGACCAAGCATACACCCTACCAATGACTCTAAAGCAAACAGTTTTATTATTATTATTATTATTATTTTATTTATTTTATTTTTAATAGAAGAAAAAGAAGAAAATTCTAAAGAAAATTCCCTAAAAATTCCTAGAACTAAGAGGAATGAATAATTTAATTAGGGTTTAATAATTCTAGCAATCAAGTTAGCAAAGATTAGACTCTCTATTCTAGGTTTACCCTAGATCTAGACAGCTCCTAATTTCCAAGACCGCCTTGTCCTATTGAGCTCGAAGTCCTTAGGGGCTGATGTCTAATTAATTTTAGAGTTAAAGGTTTGGGTTAATGTAGAATGAAGATGTGGTTTGTGGGCTAAGAAAGGGTGATGAAATCCCCACCTTATCTTGATTAAGGGTTTGTGCCCTTAAAGTTAATTATGAAAATGCTATACAACAATCAGATGTCCAGCTCTTAAAATTATCAAAAAATTAATCTACTTACTTTTTTTTAATTTTTGTAATTAAGTTTCTAATTTCTAATAAATTATGAGATGTCAATGGAAGAATTTTGAGTTTTGCAGAAAATAAATCCACCTAAGTCAATCTAAGCATAGAAATAAAATAATTATTTTGTTTTATTTTTATTTTTATTTTATAATTTTTTTATGTTAAAAAGAAAATAAGAAATTCTAACAATTAAGGAAATAAAAAAGAGATAATAACTATTCAAAATTAAGAGAAAATTAATCTATTTTTTTATATTTTTATTTTTATAATTTTTTTTCAAAATAACACACTTAAGTCCCCAGCAACGGTGCCAAAAATATGATGCGTGTCGTAGCGCAACGATTAAAACACTTTAATTTCACTATTAGAATAGCGAGAGTAAGGGATCGATTCCATAGGGACTTTAGCGATTATCTTGAAATAAATTTATAAATTTAACTAAATAGATAACTAAGTAAATAATTAGTAGTGCAAAATAATAATATATGGTTTATCTTATTAGAGCACGGCTCGTACCCCTAGATCATGGTCCGTCCCTTTTAAGAATAAATCAGTTTAAATTATTTTCACTTAAATAGAATTTAATAACAATTAAATATGCATAAAACTTTATTTTAATAAAGTTCAAGAGTGCATATTAAAATCTAAAATAAAAGAGTTTTAATTTCTGATAGCAATAAGAGAGCAACAAATTCTTCCTACACCAAACCAAATATGGGATGAACGGTTTGGAGACAGGCTGAACCGGGTGCTGCCTTTCTTCTTTCACAGACGCCAAGCCACGGACGCAGCGCCTGAAACAGAGGACTCCATGAAACCCACGAACAGAGCCTTCTTCAATCAACGGAACAGAGGACTCCACGAAACCCATGAACAGAGCCTTCTTCAATCAACGGAACAGAGCCTCGGATGAGCACCGCACACGACCCAAATAGATAGATCCTCCAATCCCCTCCTTGTGCTATTTATAGAAGTCCGGATGCGGCCTTCATGCGGATGCGGTGCAAAGAAATCCCGGATATTGCCAAAATAGAGGATGCGGATGCCGTGGAGAAAATCCTGGATAAATAGTGAATACAATCCAAATTCCTTCAAGATGAATTTAATTCATTCAATTTGATAACTTTATATCCAATTTATTCTTAATTGGTGGAGAAATTGTTAGGTAGTGTTTGATAGGAAAAATGTTATCCATGGATAAGTGTACGGGATAGAATTTATCCCTGGCTATCCCTAGGGATATCCCTTGGCTATCCCATTGATCATATCAAATGCAAAAAGGTAAATCCATGGGATAACCTTTTTTTACTCTTATTTGGAGGGATAACCAGCTATTCCTGCATTCTCTAGGGAATAAATTGAGGGGATATCCCATGGTTAACCATGGTTAACCATGGATTATCCCTTTGGTTAACTTTATTCCCTGTTATCCCTTATAGTTATGGCTTTTGGGAATAAAAGGGGATATCCTCTGGATATCCCCTCTTATCCCCTATTTCAAACACTACCTTAGAATTGATTAAGAGAAGAATCGGATGAAAATAAAGAGGGAAGGGCTGAGACGATGAAGTCGGCAACGTGTTTGCCGCTTTTACTTTGAAATCCGTGTAAAATCCTTATAAAATCAATTCCGAGCTCGTTTTAAGTCTGATTCGAGTGCCGTTTGCGTCGTTAAATCCTAAAATCGAGCTCTTTAAATTTATAAGGTTTTATCTAAAATATTATATAAAATATTAAAATATTAAATAATAATAGATACGTTAAATTATTAATTAATAGGTTTAATGATAATTATTTATGCGTTTATCATGAGTGTTGTAGAAAGTTTGATGTACGCTATGTTGTGTATATGTCCTGATATTTGCTTTGCGGTAGGCTTGGTCAGTCGGTACCAAAGCAACCTAGGGCTTACTCATTAGGAAGCAGTAAAGAGGATTTTTGCTATCTTCGTGGTACTGCTAATCTTGCCCTATGTTATCAAGGAGAGAATTTGAGATTAAAGGGTTTTTGTGACTCTGATTGGGCTGGTGTTAGAGATGAGCGTAAATCCACTTCAGGATATGTATTCATCTTTGGAGGTGGAGCTGTCTCTTGGTGTAGTAAGAAACAGAACTGCACAGCCCTGTCCACTATGGAAGCCGAATACATTGCTTGTTTGACTGCTATCAAGGAGGCCGTGTGGCTGAGGAGATTCTTGAGATGACTCGAGATATCAGCCAGTGCTCATGAGACTATTCAGATATGTTCCAATAGCATGGCAGCATTGCAATATGCGAAAGATTCCAAGTATCATGAAAGGTCTAAGCATATTGACATTAGATATCACTTCATTCGAGACATGATCAAGCAAGGAGAGGTTATCCTTAGACATATCCCTACTAGCAGGATGTTGACTGATCCATTAACTAAGCCCATTGCTAGAGATGTCTTCCAGACTCATATGAGGAGTTTGGGTCTATATTGTATCTGACAGACAGGAATTGTATAGACATTGTAGACTGTGTATTATTTATATTAAAATGAAATGCTTGTTTTCATTATTATCATGATGAGTTCATATTGGCAGGTACATTGTGTATGAATGTCACATGTTTTGATTAGTCCACTCACAGGGGTGATCAACCTGACACTTTTATAGTGGGCAGGATGAGACTAAAGTAACCATGATAGATGCTTGAGTGAATGCATAGGTTGCATAAGATACTGTATGAGTTACAGACTGCATGAGTTGCAGATTGCATAAGTTGCAAAATGGGCTACATAAATTATAATAATAAGTCACCTTAGTTTGGACTGAGATGAGACTCAGGAGAGTCGAGTACGGAGTATGTACATGTATGTCCACAGATCCGTGCTAAAGCCTATTGTAGCCAAACTGGGAGCATTGGTGTGTGCTTGAGTCAGGTAACTTTGTGATGCCTGGACTTGTGTTCGTACGGTGTTTGAGTATGACATAGCCCATTGAGTGGGAGCTTCACCGTAACATGCATTATGTTGCATGTGCTAAAGTCGACCCAGTAGGGGTAACAGGATACTCCCTCTCCATTACCGTGTGATCCCTACAACTTTGTAGTGTCCTTGGACTTGAGCCTATATCATGAAGTTCGAGTTCAGGATGACTTTCTTAGCCTTATCCTCCAGGGTCATGAAATTAATACGGCCACATGAGATAATCTTAGGAAGTCATCTGGACAAAGATGGATTGGTATGAGCATTCAAGGAAGATTATTCGTGACCGCACCTTATCTATTGCGATATATAGCCCGGGCAATCATGTGCATGAGTTGCATATGATTATGGACATAGACACTTGACTTAGTATCTTTTTTAAGTACTGCTCAGAGTAAATCCTTGAGGGATTGAGAGTACTTGATTATGGTGTGATCGGATTTTATGGGACACGGATAAGATTGGATTGCATCGTTTATGTACTGCATTAGTTATTCATTAACTTAGTGCATTATTTTCATTGTGTGTCACTGTGTGTGAATTTCATCGGGTGAATTTCATCGGGTCGCACATCCCACTGCACTGCAAGAGGAGAGAGGTGAGATAGCATTATAAGTAAGGTCCTGTGTGGACGAGTGGAAGATTGTTACAAAACAGAGCCCGTGAAACAGGGGACTCCTATTCTCCTTGCGGTTGAAATGAAGCCGCCCTCATGGAACACGGGCGTTTGCTTACCCTCCGAGGCTCCGATCAGAAGAGACGTCCACCCATAACCCATAAATGGGATGTCTCTTGGACGAGCAAAATAAAAGGGGAAGACGAGCTCCCGGTTTTAGTGACAGAGGAATCCAGCTCCTTCTCTTTATTCTTTCTCCCATTGCCTTCTCCCTCCCGGCACTGCGGCCCAGGGGTGTGGGCATCTCCGGGGACTCTTGTAGCCCTCCGACGATCATCGATTCTCGCCGAAAGCCTTCGCTGCACCGCCGTGAAACAAGTGAGTCACCTGTTCCACAAATACAGTGATATCAGCAAAATCCTTCGTGGTGAGGCTTAGGTTTAGGATTGTCATCAAGGTAAGTTATTGCATGATTCAAAGGATAAAAATTCAATGGATTTTCTGAGCCCTGATATGGTTTTTGATACAAAGCTTGTTTCAGAGGATGATGGTAAGTATTAATGCATTTAAAATTTAATCTAGAACGAATATTACCATCGATTACAATCTGTTTTACAGATCAAGTGGCTTTAGCTTTACACTTATCCGAACCCCTAAAAGGAAGGTTTAAAAGAGTTTTCCTTGTAAAAGAAAAGTGGGAGGGAACCCGAGATGTCAAATGAGGCAATGACGAACGAACAGCATGTGATTTTAATTGCCTGCAACTGTTATTCGCTACAGGGTAGCGTTCAGTTGTACGTCTCTGGGCTCAGTAATGAACAAGCAGTGAACATGTCGGAGAGCGACCATCCAAGCTTCGTCGTGACAACTCAATTACCACAAGAGCTGCTCAGAAGAAGGAAATATTGAAGATCATTAACACACTGATTTGTTAAAAATCCCACAAACGAGAATAGCAAGATTGTCATTCTAACCTTCCATTAAAGATTTTTTTTTTATTATTCAACACTACATCAGCGATGCACTGCTGCATCTAATAATGGCCTTCACAAACATGCCTCTAACATTATATTTGATAATCCAAGAACTCTTTAATTGGGATGTCTGTCAGCAAAGCATGTCAGTATTACACCCAGCAAATTGCTCATTATCTAGCACTCAATTTTATCAAGCTAACTGGAACAGAAAGAGGCTAAGCAACTCAGCAATCTGGCATTATGTATTTACAAACGGCATTGCTTGGAAAAGAAAAGGAAATTAAATAAAGGAAAAGAAATTGGATCTCGATGTCTCATTAACTATATTAAATAGATATATATTTCTGTAACAAATTGAGTGGTTCCTTGCTCAGGCATGGCATGATGAGCACTTAAATCACATGGTACTCTTGTACTTCACAATAGGAAAAAAATATAGATATATATTTCTGTAAGGAATGCAATGGTCTAGAGGTTGGGGTACACTGTTGTTTTTGCTCTACTGTTGCCTGAATCAGCAGCTCACCAAAATGAGAAAAGCACAAGATGTGCACCCAACAAGAATACATAGAATATTAACTTCCAATCAAACCATTAGCAGCCTAGTATCTATACACTGATGAACTGCTTTGCGGTGGTGCAGGTGGCAACCTATTTGGTGTCCGACGACTACCAGAATTCGGACCTGATCTTGCATCACCATTCTGTGCAGGCTCACTGTACCGACGACCGTGGCCATTGATGCTGCTAGATCTGTCAAATGAGTGGTCCACAGGTCCATTTGCTGCAGCATCAAATGCTGATCTCCACTCATCACCAGAAGAAGTATTGGCCCTTGGGCTGCTCTCTGTGGAGTATCAAAATCAAAACACTATCATATTTCCAGTCTCAATTGGGCACTCATAAAGGAAATTAATCAACTTTACAGTTCTCTTTTAAATTATGTTTTGTGCATATATTTTCCCATGTAAAATACAAGTCACACCATTATCCAGAAAAAGGATGCTAGAGGTGAACATGAGTATATTGATAAAAGCCTACATATGCCATGAACTAACAAAACCACACCGCATAGGCTGGAGGTGATGCCTGGCACACAACTAGCTCACAAGTTAACAAACACAAACGTAGAGCTTGCCCCTTCTTCAGACACATGGAGTAAAATCTGATTTGTTTTATGAACTGTTATGCAGTCTATGAAAGCAGAATCTTTGATGCTTGATAACATATGGAATATTGGACAGTCAGTATTTATATTTCATGAGAAACAACGTCATCTGTGTTATAAAGCAGTGGATAATATATGTTCAGAGAGGTAAAATAAAAGAGAATTCGAAAAATCTAATATGGTCTGCTATGGGGAGTTGCAAAGTGTTAAGTAAAACACATCATAAACTCTGCACTGATCTAATCCTCGAGACCATCAAAAGTCAATAAACCGGATTTACATTATTTTGATTATATATACAGCTACTAAGAAACAACACAAACTACCCCTATAGCACATATTTCAGATATGGTTATCAAGCCAGAAAAAATAAATAAAGAAATTACCCTTTAATTTAAGAAAAGATGTCAATTCTGGATTATCCATAAGAAATAACAACAGCATAACTGTATGCACAAATCACAATATTACACTAGACTAATAGTTAGAATCTGCAAGTCACTGTATATGACCCCCCCCCCCCCCCTCGTAGTATAAAGCTTATCAAACAAAATAAATAATTTATATGGTGACAGCCGTCTGCTTGTTGAGTTTTAGAATGGCTTCATAACAAACAATTTCTGCTCTTCAAGTTGGATTTGATAGGACAGTTTTTTTCTTTTTATGGTTTACAGTATTTTCAATACCGAGACAGCATCTGAGATGTGACTATAAGTGTTTCTGCAGTGACCTTAAAGAATCAAGATGACAGGTTATACAAGTTAATTGGATAAAGATAAAAGTTCTATCTTAAGCTCTCAGCTTGAGTCATCTAATATCCATGTTAGACCAAACCAAATTTGCACTCTTGAAAGCCCATTCACAATTTATCACCAGTTGATCAAAAATAGGAACTGCATAAAACCAATAATGTACTCGTAATATTTCTCTTGATACCAAACTAGATTGTCTTCACAAGATCTAATGCTTAGTTTATACCAAAGCACACAATCATATGCAGATCCAAGCATCAGATATCACTGCTCTTTTTCGAAGAAAAGGCTTGAGTCCAGATAAGAACGATGGGTCTACAGATCATATAAGTTTTATGAAGTCACAAATTCTTACCTGCACCAATGCCATTACTGGTCCAGTTAGCAGCAGCTGCTCGATTATCATGGATACTCAACATACGAGTAAGTTTAGAAAGAAGAGAAGACTGCCTTTGAAATTTTTTCGCGTCTATGCTTAACATTTCGATCCTCTTGGAGCAGTTCCTCGATCCTTGCAGTGCTTTGAGCACTATACACAAGAAAATGAAAACATGGTTTTGATTACAAATTATAAAACTCACGTCACAAGATTGAAAGGCATAAAGTAGATGCAAACGATGAAATCCTGTCATTCTTTTTAGTGCATGAGAAATGACATAAAAGAAATCACTATCTCTCACATCACAATATCAATTCATTTAACCTCAAACAAAATAATAGCCAAAATAATGTTATCTTCAGTTTTTTACCATACACTCAGTAAAGCATCACCATCAGCAATAAAGCCTCTCATTGCAAAGAAATGCATAAGTCATGTAATTCGTATCATTTGGCTAATAAGATGAATAAGGTACAACCTGAAATTTCCATAACTATCCATGGATTAACATCTATAATAACTTCCATACATCAAAATCACAGGTGATCAACAATTTAACCATTTAGAACCTAATGTTTGATATACAAGGAACGTACAAATGAACAATTAAAGAACACTCCCTATAGATTTTTTGGCAGACGATATCCAAAATGATATAATTGTAATTGGGTTCTTAATTAACTATTTCTATCTGAGGTTCCAAGTCCATGCAATAAACAGTGCTTGACAAATGGCCACAAATCTTTAGCGGATGATTACCATATCTAAAAGTAAGAAGGTTAAGCAAATAATCCTGTAGTTTCTTGACCAATTAATGCAATATGGTTACTATGGCAGCTAAGATGCTCATATCAAAATTCAAAACAAAAAAAAATGCATGTATCCTTCTGGTTGTGCAATTATTTTTATGACATTGCAAGAGTTCTGATAACATTAAAAATGGATGAAAAAACAAAAATGTAAATCACGATAAAATTTTGGTTTTTGAACTCAAGCAAAAGTATCATCAAAGGTTTTGTGCAAGTTAGAAATGGCATAACAAGTGAAAGAATATAGATTATACAGCAAGGTTTAAACTACCAACACATACTGGTACAATGTGGAACAATACAGACATGCAGGACACCTCTGTGTGCAGGCACAGCAAATATGAGGGTAATAGATTAGACAGGTCAGTACAGTACCATACAAGGGTTCTAACTGTACTGGTACCTTACCAATACCATCTGTAACAGATGATACAGAATGCTGCATATTGACAGTGAAATCCTTGATACACAGTGCATGGTATGAAATCTTCAGTGTAACTTCATCCTGCCTCAACAACAGTGAGCTCAAAGGAAGCCAGGAAGGTCTGAGAGGAAGCTAGTCCGTCTATATTTGGGCATACATGGGTACATAAACAATGCAATGTAATGTATGCATTTAAACACAGATTATGCACATGCCTCCAAACTCACCCATCCAAGATATACTTCTGCAAGGTGATGATCAGAAACCAAACTGGCTGGCAAGACTGACCTATAATTGTATTTTCATAACTTCTCATATCTGTACATGTATCTATAGATACATTCAAGTAGAGTTATAAATCACCCAAGGTGCAGACAAGAGTTTACACACTACCAAATTAAAGATGGGGTTCACAAAATGAACTTCTAAACCATTGGATACAATCTGCATTCTACAAGGTTTAAAATGCCCATAAGCAAAAAACCATAGGTTTTGGAGGAACCCTTGCCTATTCACTAAATCATCCCAAAAGAGAAATATTATATCATGCCATTAGAATTTAAAATTATTGAGCTAACTTGATCCAAAGGAAAGGTGTCTCCAAAACAAAATTTTCTTTCTTATAAGCAGTCATAGATCACATGCTATTGGTACAAGTTCCCATTTTGCAAAACTCCCTCTTTGAATTTGGTGGAGTCTAAGCTTCTATTTTCTTTTCCCACGGTGATTACATTACTGTACCCTTAAATTTATTAGTATTAAAAGAAAAGGCAGGCAACCAACCTTACAGAACTATATAACTGATTAAGCATGTCTTCCTTTGCTTTCTCCACCTGACAAAGCACCACTGCCTGCACAATCAGAAACAGAACTCAGAAGATTCACAATATGCCAATTAGACAGATATGGCCCAGAAAAATATAATTCCAAGTTACCTTTGGAACATTTGCAGCAAGACTGTTTAAAACAGCCTCCACATAACCACGGACTTCTTGAGCCATCCATCTAAGTTCTTCTTCAGGATCAGCAGGCCTTCTGGACATTGTCTCCTGGAAAATAATCTAGTTCATTAGAGTACTAAAATTTGGCAGACCTAACATGATGTGCAAAATTGCAATGCAATGTTGATAAGATTTGAGCATATCTTTGAAATCTAGTCAGTACCAATTGAAGGCAGTCAAGCATGCATGGATGACAATGTACACAAGCAAGAATGTCTGTGTTTGTCAGTGGACGTGTTTGCAAGCGTACGCGCGTGTGTGAGAGAGAGAGTGAGAGAGAGAGAGATGTGACAGTTGACAGATCACTATTCATACTTCCAAACAAATTGTCTATCAATAAACATAGGAAAAGAACAACCATCATTTGAAAGGAGTATAATACATCTATTCAATTCGTCTGAGTTCATGCATGCAGCAACAGAGGGAGCATCACTTCCAGATAACTAGAATACAAATAAATATACCCCTTGAAAATGAAAAGCTCAGAGCTGTGTCCAATTTTAACTGTGCGAACCAAATTCTTCAATAGTAAATATACCCCTTGAAAATGAAAAGCTCAGAGCTGTGTCCAATTTTAACTGTGCAAACCAAATTCTTCAATAGTAACTCAATAAATCCGTAGTTTTCAGGAAAAGAATGAAACTCATGCAGGTTTCAGGGAAGCAGAAATTAGTTTCAAGCTTTGTTCAAGATGAAATGCACAAGGTCAGGACTTACTAAAGAGCCATCGGAATGGCTTTGTCTCATGGAGAGACTAGCTTCAGAACCAGGCATGCCCTTGGATGGTGTTCCCTTTGAAGGTTCGATGATATTACGTATCTTATTTACCCACTCAACTTTGTCAGCCATGTTCTCAGCCTTTAACACAACAACACTATGTGCTGCAAGCTCAACATTTTTTCCAATTAAATGTGGAAACAGATAAAGAAAAGAGATAGAATCAATTTTGTAGTAATGTATGTAGGAAGAAGTTACCTTTTAAAACCGTTTTGTATGGAACCTTGCTAGTTATCTTGAATGCAAGACTTGCACCTTTACCAGAATCTAGTCCATTTGCCTTTTTGGATTCCTTGGAACTTTTAGGACGTTCTTCCTCATCCGAGACCTCTTCAATATTGCATTCCTGAAGAACTAACAAACTAATAAAGAAAAAAATTGGAGGACACCAACCAGTGTGATGTAAGCAGTAACTACAGAAACTAGCACGCTTAACCTCTAAAGCTAATGTGACATGATTCCTGCCAATCAAGACTATGAGGGCATATGCAGATGTATAAGCAACAATATTGTCAACGAGCAAACTGGAAACTGATGCAAAAAAATTACATAATACTGTACAAATTACTACGTTTCACAGACAACTTTCTTGCAAAAGGTCACTCAATCACATCTATATGCATTTAATCTTATCATTCCTCTGAAAGGTAATAAATGAAAGACTGAATTGATAATGAGAGAGAGTGAGAATAGCGTGAAAGATAAAATAACTGGGCCATAGGTTTGAAAACTTGGTTTTAGATATGGTTGCAGTTGAACCGAGAGCTTTTGCAACAATTTTCGTTCAAACTTTGGAATTTTGGATATAAAATAATAACAAAACAAAAAAATTAAAACAATAAGCATCAAGAAAAACAAAAAAAGGATATTACTAATAGATAATGTATAGTTTCAGCAGTCCGAAATCCTTTTAAAATTATCAAAATGAATCAAAAATAAATAAATAAAAATTCTAAAAGTGATTGGGCACTTCTGCAGATTTATATATACTAGTTAGCAAAATATTTATACACCAAAAATATGCAATCATGCCAAAGTAAAAGCTGTTCCTTTGTACTATTCATATGAATTGATATCTGAGACTGTGCATTCCTATGATTTTTAAAACTACACACTTAGTTTGAATCTAATTTTGTGAAGATGCTTCCAAGGATATTGACCTATCAGCCATAAGCAAGCTCCATCAAAATAAGGTTTTTGACTTTTATGTAAGTCATTATCAGTTCAGAAATTAGTCAATATCAACTGAAAAAGCCAAAAAAGGGCAAAATCAAACTGAAAATGGATAATTTTAACGAAACTCAGGCAATTTCAGAAGTCAGTTTCTTGGGATTGTAGAATCTTCTCCCGTAAAAAAGCATAAAGCCTTCTATGGCTATAAGAAGTTGCTCGCTTGCAACATTTTTAGCATTTCAGATCCTACTTAAGAAAACACAAGTCTAGGATCTGCATATAATGACCTGTAACTCATTTGCGATCAACAGTTTTCAGTAAAAAAGTTGAGCTACCATCTAGTTAAAACTTGATTAAATAATTCGTAAAACATCACCAGAAATTTGTGCGCCAAACAAAATGATAACAGAAAGATGTCTCTCCTTTGGGTTGTGCATCAAACTTATATAACAAGGATCCCGAAATTACATAATCAAATCACGGGGGCAGTTGTAAATACCACAAAGTCAGGCAAAATATGTATTAAAAAAACACAAATGTACTTTTTAGCAGGATACTAGCTCACTAAGTGAATTTAGGTTGCACAATTTTTATAACTAAAATCTAACATGGAATGCATTGGTAAAGTCATTGGGGGTACCAATGACCCGGGTTCAAGTCCCACCCTCACCTGATTTTGGCCTGGTTTCCACCTGTCCTTGTTCTCAAAAACAATAACATGGAATGCTAAAATTGCATTACCATAACTAAGTCAAAATGTAACAAAGGAAACAAATCACCATGCAAAATTAATTATGACTTAAATATTGAACATCAAGCATGCTTTTGAGGTTCATCTTAATATATTTCCAAGTTCCAATAAATACCAAACAACAGCAAACTTGCCATAAAAACCCCATGCCAGCCTTTCTAGTTTATTTGTTGGGAAATGATATCCAGAGAAATTAAAAGGAAAGCAAATCATACCTCCAAATTGATGACACCACGGAAGTGTCTTTCCTCTTGTTTCTTGGTGTAACCAAGCTGAAATAGAAAGCCATTGTCAGATTGGTTCTGTCATTTCCAATAAAAGGCATGCTAGATGTATCAAGAAGAAAAGAGAATAAAAATATCAAAAGATCATACTACTAACTTTTCCACTTTTCTCATTGAGAACAAACCATCGCCTGCTCCAACCATTTGTTTTGCACTTTTCTTCAACAAGTGACCTTTTAGACAGTAGAAAAGAATAATGCTCTGCCTTAAGTAAATCCAATATAAACTTCAGGAAAAGAAAATGAAAAGAAAACCTAACTCAATATATAACAACATTGGGTGTACATGTGGGGGAAAGTAGTTACATCGGGATGAATGGTTATGAAAGTAGCTTATGAGTGCCTGAACAAAGATGATGGCCCATTGAGAAACCAATTAGAGCCATTTATTCATAATGCCCTTCCTAGTGTTCTAAAAAGCAGTTGCAATATATGCAGGCGGTCAAAGGACAAAATAAAGCTTAGGTAGGCCCTAGGTATGTTACCTTAAAAAATCAATTAACAAAGTATATAACATATACTGCCAAAAAAACACATGATCAGAAAAAGTAGTGCATCCAACTGTTAGTGAATGAACCTGCTGTTATTTCTCCAGAAGGACCAGCAATCTGCAAGGCAGATCCCTCTTTTGCATCTTTCTCTGGTTGATTAGACTTCTCCTTCATTGATTTCAAGTTACCACCTGTTGGTTGGGATCCTGGTTGAGGGCTTGTTGCCTAGTTGACATGATAGAAATATGTCATAAACAAAGAAACAGAAGACTTCTGTTAATGTCAAATAAGTATTCTAAATGGCAGTATTCAAATTTCTTTAAGAGAGAAAATAGTGATATAAACATTAAATTATGAATTAGATTGCAAAATAAGAGGAAAAGCTCACTCTGTTCAATATAGCTTGCTCTGCCTCATTCGCCTTCTTTGATGATCGATTCTTTAGCTCCTCCTCACGTCGTTGCCTGTCCATTCTGACAAATATAAAGTTTTATGTCAGGGAACTGTATAAATTAAACTTATACGGTATTCTGAAAATCTTTAATGAGGTTGACTAACCTCCCAACTAAGTTTACAGCATATTTGGATCAATTTATATCAAGAATAACAACCACACCTTGTCCCAGTTACTGGGAAGACTGCCTATTGTGCACAACTCAGAGATGAGAAGACTCCCAAACATGTGTACGTGGGTATCTTGAAAATAAAAAAGGTGAAAATTGTTTAATGATTGTTAACATATTGTCAATAATGCCTGCTAGTTTTGCCAATTCCTGGCTTATGCCAGTGAACAATTTGTGGAAGTACTTCAGTGAGAACAATATTGTAGTTCCTGAAGTTCCTACGTAAGACCATCATGGACTCTACCCTCAGTTAAAGCTAAAAGAACAGGAATTGTAAGATATTTATTAAAAAGATGCAATAATAGAACATTTTAACCTTATTTTTAATACCAGGAAGACATTCAACAAGCTTATATTTGAAATATTATCAGATTCAACATGCTACATAGAAAAAGGGGCTCAGCAAAGAAAGGAAGTGAAAGCAGAAATCCGAGTTTTTACAGTATGAGCCTATTGATTTAATATGCACCTATTACTCACAAACTACAATGCAGAGGCAAAAAGATCAGACCCTAGCTTCCTCATAAGTGCTTTTCTAATGGTCAAGTGACATATCAACATTAATACCGTTCACTACATGTTCTTTCTTTACTCATCTGGATGACTAGAAAATTCACAACAGAGCAACGCTGCCATCATGAATTAGTAATATGCCAAAGTATTTCTTCTTAAATTGTATAAGCATATAAAGAAGCAGCAAAGAGATTCATCAACAGGTAAACTTTGGAAGTACAAAATACAAATTCAAATTTGGAAGTATCAAATACAAATTCAATACTATCTAAACATATTCAGTTACCTGAAAAATAAATAATGTAGAAAACCACAAATGAGGCAGATAATGACTATTATACTATAAAATGGACTTCCCATACCTTTTTTCTGTTCCCTGCTTTTGCTTTTTTATTAGTCAAGTTTATTTTTGAAAACATTTAGAAATCATTTCAATGCCAAGAAATCCATGCATTACGTAATAACTTTAATGTATCCTCAGTCATGAGAATCATAAACTGCCTGAGATGATCCGTAGAACCTACCAAGTCCATTCAGTGTGCATCAATATGCATTAAACCCACCAGATATGCATGAACTGAATTATTGAAAACTTATTTAGCAATTGCTGCAAATGTGAGAATAGATTGAATTGTTTAAAATGGATCAAACCACTGACAAGTCAGAATAAGTGGTAATTAACCATAAATTCAAAAAAAAAAAAATATAGTGTACTAGATACTTATTGGGGGAAAAGGGTAAAAGAATGTATGTGTTTATGTGCATACTACGTAGGTATGTACATTAATGTGTACAATGGAAAAATAATACCCTCACCAAGTTCAAAAAAAGGTGTAGTAAGAATCTGGTTGAAACTTGAAAGGTCTCTTAAACTTGGGCAAATCAGGCATTAATGTAGTCATGTGACTTTAAGTATACATGGTACTGTTTGTGATGCCAGCTGAGATCAATTTATGATGAATATGATCTTGTGAATTTGAAGTGATTCATGCCACTGCCCTAAGATAAGATGAGTTTGAGGAATCATGGAATCTTCAAGATTCTGCAAAGCATGGATCCCTACTGGTTGAAAGGAGTAAAAAATAAGAAAATATTTGCAGAAAAGGCCAGTTCTATTTTGCTTTTGCAGGTTTGGACCACTTTTTCTATAGCAAGAATGACCCAATCTTGAAATTTTCTGATGATTTTGCCCCTGGTCCCACATGTGCACTCCAGCATGTGAATTTGCATTACATACTCCATGAATATGTACATTCAACTTCATTTGAACATATGCTTGGAGTCTATCTGCTGGAGCCAAGCCCAAAAACATCCACAAATTTTAAAACCATACTATTACTACAAAAAGAAATGGCGGTGAGAATCTGCAAAAAGGAAAACAAAGTATGCCATTCGGCATAATCTAGAATGAATAACCTAATCTGTAATTTAAAGCCCTATAAGTTGGGTTTCAAATCATCTAAATAAATATTTTTATACAAATAAATTCCAGTCCAGCAGAAACAGCAATGGATTAAATGTGTTACCCAAAAAAATGAGGAATGGGAAGTTAAAAGACTTTGAAATCCTCGGTCTATGCTCTCCCAAAACATTAGCAACGCAACTCAATTGTGAGATGAAAAGGCACACTAAACAATTCATATTATATGCTTAATCTACAATATATAATGATAGCTTTTACAAATGACACCAATATATATTATTTCTGCAAACTACAATCACCTGCACTTTTGACTGAATCTTTAAAAAAATCATAAAAGTCAAGAACATAAAACAATCCACTAAAGCATAAAAGAAGAAGGGGCTTCAATTAATACTCCACAAGTTCACGTAGGAATAAGTTTTCACCCAAAAATAGACAGAACCACAAGCAGTTGAGTTCAGAAGGAAGAGTCAACAGTTCGCTACAGAAGTGGTATTGCAGCAGCTATGAAGAAGCGGAGGAGGGGAAGAACATAATTGGCCATACTGTAATGTAATTGGATAAGGAAAAACAGGCAAGTGGAATGAACACAACAAGGACAAATCACTTGGGCAGGTTGTAGCAATCTATTTATTACATATAAGCCCCTCAATCATGAATGTACAATTTATCAGCCTAATCTGACCAAACGAAATAATGAGGACATAGACAAACCTTCGTTGCACTAGGCGGATGAAATGTTGAGGAGGAACAAACACACGCTCCATGTCAACAAGTGCAACCACCATTGTTTTAGCTTCATTTCTAAAACCTTCTAGTGCAGCAGTTGCAAGTGCAATAACCTAGCCAAAAAGGGAAAAAACAACATGATACAAAGATTCTATAGAAAACTACCATGGTAACAGTCATATGTACCAGTAAGAATAAAAGAAGGGGAAAATTTGTTACTATTAAATGGGTTCAGTATCAACAGCAAAACTACCTCTCGCTTGTATGATGGATATCTGCCAAGTCCTGGGGTAGCATTTGCAGCAGCAGAAACGATATCAATCAAAACACGGTGAACCTGTTTTGGCATTTGAAATATAAATAACAATAGAAGATATGCACCCCAAATTTACAGATGCATACAAATATTATTATACAAAACAACCATAACACACTACAATTATGTATAAGAAAACAGGCAGTCAATTTTACATGACAGGTTTATATCCTTGACAAGGAGGTGGTCTGACATATACCAGAATGTAATTACACAGTAGGCTGCTGAAAAGAAGTACAATATCTAAAAATCATGCCAAGCTCCTATTTAAAAAGTTGAAGGTGGTTCTTAAAGAGAGTTTGATAAAGACATCAATGCAAGCAACTATGAGCAAACATTAAAGAGACAGACAGATACCCACACAAACACAGAGGACATCTTCAGCCTCTGATAAGGAGAGGAAGCCAAAAAACACAAAAATGAACTTCAATAAGGATTAATGCATGAACAGAATGAGCATATAAGACCACTGATCTTTGCTAAGACTTGTCAGCACTGAGAAATGAGAACCATGCTGATGGAAAATTTAAAGTAAAAAATGAACAAATTCCACAACAAAACAGAACTGTAAGCAAGGAACAGTTAACACCTTGAAAGGTAGAGCAGATCTATTCCAGAGTCAACATCCAAGATGTAGCAGAAGTTGCATGGAAATTATCTAGAATGCAATGGTTGGACGATGGCTTGTGTATATCATGCCATGAAGAAATTCAACATTTAACTATAGATTTTTCAACTAAGCAAATAGACTGCTGTGCAATCATTTTAAATACCTCATCCACACAAAGGCGTGATGGTTCTTTCGCAAGTTCCAGTACTCCTTTTATCAAAGATCTCAATCCTTTCTCAGGAGAAATTAAATATGGTTGATAACCATCAGCTTCCAGCACAATCTAGATTGCAGAATCAGATAAAAAGAACAATTATAAGCTAGTAATCTGAGTAAATAAAAGCTGATTAATCAATAAATAAATATATATAAGTTACCCTTTTAACATTATTGATGTCAAAATGTCTGTCCAGTGGAAGCTGCTTTATCCTGTTAGGAAAGCTTCCCTCAAAACTTGCAACAACTTTCCAACCTGCACCCTGTAAATGAAATGCATGGTTAAAAGTATCTAACAAAGAGCAGAGAACAATCAACAACGGAAATTAGAGAACTAATGGACTTTCAAAAATCACATGCCCTCAGTATTGTCCAAACAACTGCAACAAGATATTGACGAAAAAATGTTGAAGCAAATTGCAGCACAAGCAGCACTCAGAAAAGGAAAAGAAAGCATTTGATTTAGCAAATGTGATAAACAGGTCTACTTGCATATCAAAGAACACAATGTATTGACACCGCTCTCTTTTAAGTTTCTCAATTAGAGAATGACCTAACTCCGCAAGGCCGGTCTCAAGCCTGGATAAAGAAGGATTGTGTTAAGTAGTTGACAACCAGCGTAAAACTCCGTCAGATTTCCTAAAATATGAATCTACCAAATCAAACCATGAGTGTCGACTTAGTCCTGAATAGAGCAGAGAGGAGGAAGTAGATTTATGTAGCCGACCCCATGTAATTGGGAAAAGGCTTAGGTGAGTTGAGTTGAGTTGAATTAGATAATGACCTTTGATACATCACACAAGGTAGGTGTGTATTGTTAAAGGTATGATAGTTTATTTCAACACAAGTGCATCAAATGTATACATCACCAAGAAGATAATTTTCATAGAAACCAAGAAGAAAATTTTCATATAAAACAAACATCATCGTTACCCTTGCAATTAGTCAAAAAAGTATATATAATTTCTATCCATTGTAGCCTTTGAAATCTTTTCCCTTATGCTCAGATACTCTGACCAAATGAATGGTCGGTCAAACTGTCCCAAATAACCTGATTCGAGGCATACCAAACTAAGCCAGTTGTTTCTGGAAGCATTGGTTGTTCAGGTAGGAGGTCCAAACCAGGCTGATTCTCTCATAAAAACTAAACTAACAAATTGGTAATTTTATCATACCAAACCCTCTTCATTCCAATATCCTCAAAATCAGATCTTGATCATAAATGGTAGTAGTTATCATACACTGATAACACATTCACCTTAGCCAATGACTTATGTTAATACAGAAGGAAACCAAGTTTAAGGGTGAATGGGGCTTATATGGGTGTTGAAAAGCTCATTTAAGGCATAATATTTTGTCAAGTCTCAGAATTTTTTAGGATTCATGACAGTTTTTATTTTAGGGGCGTTACCCCTTTTATTTTTTGAGATTAGGTCAGTCAAGAATAAAGACTAGCTATAGCCCTTAGATCTTGGGGGTTTTTTTTAGGATTCATGACAGTTTTTTATGTTAGGGGGTTGCCCTTTTTCTTTTTTGAGATTAGGTCAGTCAAGAATAAAGATCAGTTATAGCCCTTAGAATGTACTGTGTTCAATATTTCAAGTTGTGAGGCCCCAAACTTACCCAAGACAGCCTACGGAACAGGCCGATCTAACTAGGGCCATCTCCACCAGTTAAGAATTATTATGGCCCTATGCCCTTACCAACAGCATGAAGGAAGCAGTGACCAAGAGTCTAGACCTAGGAAGGACGAGATGGAGGGAGGGAGCGAGGGAGGAAGGCAAAGAGAGGGGAAAAGAGAGAGAAAGGAAGAATAAAAGAAACAAAAAGAAGAAGAGAGGAAGAAGAAATATAAGGAATCAAAGGAATAACAAGGGCTTGCTGTACAAAGTAGCCATCCACCCCTTACTCTCAATCAAATTCTTCCCAAAGGCATATTTCCTCTTTTACTCAGATCCACTGGTTGAAGGTGAATTATTTTAAAACTGTCTCCTAAGCTGAGGCAATCCTCCAAAAACCCCTATTAGGTCTGACCCGAGTTGCGTCAAGGGGTGGCAAATCATGCCAACGGTCATAAAAGGATTAGGTCAACTTCAAGGTATATTGACAAATGGATCAATTCAAATCTGTCCTTTGAGTAAACGGATTAGAAATATATACCAGAACTCGTTCCATATATCACATAGGTTACATAGGTGTTACATGATATGACCTATGTAACCCATTTAATAAGCAGGTCATGTTCAGCTTAACACAAATGCATGACCCGCGTGACTCGTATAACCTATGTAATTTATTTAATACCAATTCAGTCATAAAGTAATTATATATTCAAAATCATAACTAAAGCACAAACAAAAATTGTTTGAAAAAAAAGAGAGAAACAAACATAAAATCCTTACATAAGCATATAATAACCATCACAAGCACTTTTAGCTCACTTTGAGTTATGAATTGTAATGATATAAATTTTAATTGTCCTCAATCCATTTCCATATGATGATAAAATAATAATTAATTAAAGGGTAACATTAACTTGGATAAATAAATTGGACACGTTGGCATGTTGACTAATATGAATTGACTTGTTTAATAATCGAGTCAATTTTGGGCTAGAAGACCAATCCGAGAACCGACTTGTTTATTAATCATGTCTAACAAGTCAACCTGATCTTGATCCGAACCTGTTTATACTCAACCCAGACCCACTAACTTCATGTCAAATTTCAGTCATGTTCATGGATCGTGTCCATAATTACCACCCTTTGTTGGGTCCCAACAATCCAAACAGCCCATATTTGCTACAGGCCATCTAGCATGCACCCAACCAACCTCTTGTGCTCAGATTGTTAGGATGGCTGGAGCATTAGGAGTGCCAAATGTGCTGATTATAACCCTCACTGTTTGTTCATCACAGGTCCCACTTTATTAATTGTTTATGGCTAACTTTTGAAATTGTTGATTATTTATTACTTGATAGTTGATAGAGTTGCTTATCACAACGAACTTTGAATTTTTTTCATGAATAAGTAATTTTTTATAATTTCTAAAAATAATTGAACTTGCACCGTCACTTACATAGTATATGAAAATAGGTCCATAAGAATAAATAGAAATTTTCCCCCAAATAAATAATTAATTTCTTCTAATTAATTGATAATTTTCTAGTTTTAACCTAATCAAGAAAGTACTTAAATGTCAACCTGAGGAACCAACTTCCTCTGAGGCTATGAGGTTCCCACTGCATGAAAGTAATAATTATATGCACTTGAGTAAAGGGGGGGGGGGGGGGGGCAGGGGGGAGAGAGAGAGAGAGAGAGAGATAGAGAGAGAGAATATAAGAAACAAAAGAGAAGAAGAAATATAAGGAATCGAAGAACAAGAGCTTGCTATCCAAAGTAGCCATCCAACCCTTAGTCTTAATCAAGTCTTCCCAAAGGCCTATTTCCTCTTTTACTCAGATCCACTGGTTGAAGGTGAATTATTTTAAAAAGTGTCACCTTGGCTGCGGCAATCATTCGAAAACCCCTATTGGGTCTAACCCCTGCCAGGTCTAGAGGCAGCAAATCATGCCAACAAGTCATAAACAAATCAAGTCAACTTCAAAGTACGTTGACAAATAGGTCAATCCAAACCTAATCCATTTAATAATCGAATCAGCAATCTAAATACAAATCCGACCCGTGTGTTATATGGGTTTTATATGGGTTACATGACACGACCTATTTAATAATCAGGCCATGTTCAGCTTGACACATACATGACCTGTGTGACCCATTTAACTTATGTAATTTGTTTAATACCAATTCAATTATAAAGTAGTTATATATTCAAAATCAAAACTAAAGCACAAACAAAATTTTTTTCATTAAAGGGAAAAAAAGAGAGACAAACATAAAATCCTTACATAAGCAAGTAATCACCGTCACAAGCACTTTTAGCTCGCTTTGAGTGTTAAGATATTGAGTTATGAATTGTGATGATATATCCACTCGTAATTTTAATTGTCCTCAATCTATTTCCATCCAAACATTGGAACCTATATGATGATAAAATAATAATTAATTAAAAGATAACATTAACTTGGATAAACAACATTGCCAAGTTGTGTCCAAGTTGGCTCATCGAGTAATACGAATTGAATTGTTTAATAATTGAGTCATTTTTTGAGTTAAAGGGTTAATCTGAGACCCAATCTATTTATTAATCATGTCTAACAAGTCAACCCAATTTTGATCCAAACCCTTCTACGATCAACCAAATCCGCTAACTTCGTATCGAGTTTAAGTCGTGTTCGTGGGTTGTATCCAAAATTACCACCCTTTGTTGGCTCTCAACCATCCAAACAACCCATATATGCTACAAGCCACATCTAGCATGCACCCAACCAACCATCCTATCCCAAAGCAGTACAAGATGTGTTCAAATTGTTAGGGTGGCAGAAGCATTGGAGTGCCAAATGTGCTAATTATAACCCTCAATGTTTATTGGTAACTTTTGAGATAGTTGATTATTTATTACTTGATAGTTGATAGAGTTGCTTATCACAATGAACTTTGAATTTTTTTACATGAATAAGTAATTTTTCATAATTTCTAAATATAATTGAACCTGCAATAATCACTTACATAGTATATGAAAATAGGTCCTTAAGAACATGTAGAAATTTCTCCATATATATATATATATATATATATATATATATATGGAGAAATTATTTCTTCTAATTAATTGCTAATTTCTAGTTTTAACCTAATCAAAAAAGAACTTAGATGTCAAACTGAGCAACCAAATTCCTCTGCAACTATGAGGTTTCCAGCGCATAAGAGTAATAATTATATACGCTTGAGTAGAACTACTAACAAATGGCTATGTACCTTCTATGCAAAATGAACAGACCTAATATATAAACTCACTAGAAAACAACATTCCTACAGCCAACCACACATTACAGGAGAAGGGCCTGCCATTTATGTCCATTATTTGCTCTATTTTCTTCAGTATTGACCCATGTTGCTTAGAAACTACAGTGAAGTATCTCCAATTCAAGTAGCTTGCAAGTTAGAGCATAGTTGGAACATGGAAGCACCCTACTCCTTATATCGAATGGCAATGTGGAATAGTGAGATATTCATCGACCAACCCTTTTTCCAAATTTAAAATATATATAGAAATGAAAGCACATGATGGTCTATTCTAGCTTGGAGGTTTGCAACCACATATCAGTTTCACGTGCAAAAGAAGAAACATGTCCAGGATAAAACCATAAACATTATAACTACTAACCTCACCACCAGCAATGTGTGCAAGGAACTTATCTTCGAATTCTCGGCAAAGCTCCAAAGCAATAGCCCTAGTACCTTCTGCACTGTGTACCATTTGTTCACCAAACCTTACCAACTCATCTTGCACTATCTGAGACTTGCCCTGTAACCTGCAAAGATTCATTTGAGCAATGAATGTTATTCAAGTTTGACTTGCGTAAGCCAGCAAAAGCATCCATGAGAAGAGATGATCAATTTCAGCCTGCAACATTCTTGACAAATACAGAGTCTAGTTGAGTATGCAAATCAATTATACTATGCACTCAAATTAGAAGAGAAATCATCTCTGCTAGCTCTCTCACATTAAGTCATCAGCATTATTGAAGCAAATCTGGAATACAATTTTCTACTCAAAAATCATCTCGCTTGAGGAGAAAGTGTCAGGCATTGCAAAAATGCAATGCATCTACCAAGGAAGGGAAAATAGTGCCATAGGCTAATATGCACCCACAAGGACAATATGTACTAACCCTCAGATATTGAAGATAACACGGTATACAAGAATTAGCATCTGAATAAACAAGTTTAAACTAGGTATGTTCTTTATCAGCCCATATCTCCAACATAACAACAACAACCAAGTACCATCAATTCCAGCATAGTGTGTACACATAGCAAAACTATTCAATAGTCCACATCTCACAATAGCAATTGAGCATTTGATTAAATTTTAACACCACCAACAACCGAGACCATGTTAATATTTCATTTTAAAGTAAACTGTAATGCAGAGGCCTATTGAAGATGTTGGCCCAATTGAACAACCTTTTGTCATGGTGAATCCAGTGTGCCTCTTAAAGTGGGTAGTAGCTCATAATCCAATGGAGAATAAAAATGAACAGAGGAAAAGCATATTGAGAATCTAATCTGGTTAGCATAACTTTCCTCCAAACACTTGACATTCCAAACAACTATTTTGGATTTTTTTTAATCCATATAAGGTTATAGCTGATAGCATATAACTAATCGTGAAGCTAAAAGCATGTGGAACTTGTAAAAGATTTACCCAGAAAGAAGGTTTGGAAGCCTAAGTTTCATTCGTTTGCCTATCTGCTTGGCAAGGGTATCCACCAGAGCTACTCTACCAAGCTTGCTTTGAGGAGCTCCTGTAAGTATAGATTTAAGACTTTCACTCTCAGCTCTCCAGGCAGTTTCAAGTGAATTTTCAGATCCCACAGATCCAGATTGTGCTGAAGCAATAGCAACTGATTGTCCAATCAATGCAACCCATGGAATATCAGAAGTTCTTGGTGGTCCCTGATTCAAAAGAAGAGCTTGAACAGCCGCAAGACTCTTCTGATCTCCAGCTGCTTGATCAATTTTGCTAAGAACACCAATTGTTCTTGTCCCTGAAACATACAGAAACACCCCAACAACAATAACAACAACAAAATCAATCGATGGCAACAAACAAAAACATCAGAGGACAAGCTTTACATAAATACCATTCCAACAATTGCTGCTATAACTATGGTGATTAGGCAATGAGCTATATGGTAGTACTAACCTTCCGCATCAAATTCTTTAGCTAGTCTAAGGGCTCGAGATGAAGAAATTTCTGGTGTTTGGGCAGCTGGTACAATAATTAGCAATATTGCATCATTATGTGCAGCATGGTCACTGACCTGCAACAAGAAATGTTACCACCACATCCCCAAATACAGATAACAAAAGAACTAGCGCTGCCAGACAGCATCTTACCTGAATTTATAAAATTATTATAAACCAAAACAGATGTTCAGAAAAAAAACATCAAGCAAATTCAAAACCATTAAATAATCATAGTTTGCTTATAGTCAGTTTGATTTCTATTCTGCAATAAATTTTATTCAGCACGTATCATACATAAGATCAAGAATTTAGCAACTGTCAAAGGAACAATAATTAATTATCCAATAACATCTATTAATATTGTAATGACAGAATGAGTTTACTAGCTACTTACCAAGGACTCATCCATGGCCCGCTGGTCTAAACCAGGTAGGTCAATCAATTTCAGAGGAGGAGCTGGTATGAGAAAAGCATGTTAGCTCAGAGTAGGAGTGACTAGAACAAGAAACTAAAGGAAATCAAAGTATGCTGCAGCAGAACAGTGCCATTAAAGAAAGCAAACCATCAAACAACCACCTGAAAGCAAGTAATGCAATATGAGCATTGCATATTATTTTAAGTATGGTCATCTTAGCCAATCAAAATAGCATGAACTTCCAACTTTCGATGCATCTTTTCATGAAAGACCACTAGCACAAAGCATTTGATTAAGGTCAAAGTGCACAAGCCAACAGCCAACCGAAAAAGATATGTTGCAAGAATCATGTGTTCCCTGATTTTAATTTGATAGTTGATTCCAACCATAATCCCACTCAAGTTGCATTCCATGTACTCATGTTTTACTCCAATTATGTTATGAATGTTACAGTTCGGTGTTCACCTCCTCCTAGTCTCATCAATCAAAATCATGTTTTATACCTTTTATTAACACACTAAGGATTAGTTTGGTCATTGAAACAGGAGCACCATGGTGCATTTAGATCACAAGTGATCCGTATCCTTGAGTGATCTTATCCCTAGTGATGGATATAAAATCACTGTTTGGTATATTACATCTGATTAAAGATTCCTAGATATATACAATTAAGTTGTTTGATATGCCATAAGAATCCAAGGTCACTGACCATTGAATACCAGAATCATCCTTGATGTATTTCACAACGACCATGATAATCCATCATTTTCATATTTATCATTATTATAATATTTAGATTAAATTATAACATTATTTTTATAATATTATATTATTAGTATATTATAACATTATATTATAATTATATAATATTATAATATTAAACTCTATTGTATTAATATGAAAATAATACCTAAGCATCTTTTTTTACTTGGATGAGCATTTTGATTCCCAAATCTCAAGTCAAGAACAATGCCTAAGGTGATCTTTAATACCATACCTCAAGGATGAGTATGGGATCATTGAGTTGGGTGGTAATTCTAGAAGTAGAGGCAATTTGGGATCATCACCACGTAGAATCACTAAGATAGAACCAAATACGGTGATCTTATCATATCCATCTAGATCACTAGTGATCCTAACCAGATCACCCTATATCAAACGCCTCCTAAGAGGCCTCTTAAATATCTAAAGTTTGTAGATTGAAAGCTAGAGTAGAAATTTAAGGGCATGAAGATGGGAGATGATGATTAGTATCAAGCTTACAAGCAATTCCAGTAATGAATTAAAAAAAAACAATTCTAGTAAGCTTACAAGCAAGCCTCTTTTTTCTCAACTAAAATTTGTAATCCCTCAATATTTTCTCTTCTTTCTCAAATAATAGTATAAATTTTAATGTTCTATCTCTTTCTTTTAATTTTTAGCTTTTCTATAGGATAAGAAAAATAATCATATATAGGATAGTATACCATAAAGTTAATATAATTTAATAAATATAATAAATTTTAAAAAATACTATAAATATAATCTATAAAGAAAAATGCATCTTTCCTACGTCTCAAATCAGATTAAAAGCGTATGTTATTTTTTCACCTATATGCACCAAGATAAAGGTACTTCGCAGTATAAAAAACACCTAATCTGCCTTAGGTACGCTTTGCGCCTTAAGCGCATCTTATGATATAAGAAGTACTTAACCCAGTGACAATATTATAAACAAAGGTAAAGCAAAAAAAAAAAAACAATATTAAGCCAAAGACAAATATGGAACTTGACAAGCTTCTTGTAATATGATGGTGAGATTTATAACCTTTGCTTGGCACTCAAGAAATTAGATGTTAAGCAGTCGATTATGATAATATGCATGATACTATCAATAGTTAGTAATGGTAAAATATGGATTTTCAAATTTCTCTCTCTCTCTCTCTCTCTCTCTCATCCCACTTATCACAACATCCATTTTTTTCCCGAAAATGATGAGGAAAAAAATCAGAGGTAATAAAAATAGTTTTGCGTGCTAAAGGGACATAGAATAGTAACAAGGCGAGTGGAATGTAAAGCTGTATCTGAGAGGAAAGTAAAGATCAACAAACCTGTACTTGTCCGAAGCTTCAAATAAATCTCATCTGAGTGGCCCTTTCCTGAGCCCTTGCTTAGCCTGTCCTGAAGAGAATGCCTAAGAGCACCTACAGCAAAAACAAAAAAGTGTAACGGTATGCACGATAAAGATGCAGGAAGCACAGCAGTAGAGACTGATAAAGTCACCATGGTGATAGTTAGCAATTGAGGCAAAACAAAGGCATTCAATTAGTGATGGTGTTAAAAGAATAAAAAAAACAACGAGAACATAAATAAAAGCGTTCATCAGGGCTCTGAGATATCTCACTTGCAGAAACTTGCTGCGATTTGTTGTCTATCTGCAAGATGATCGATTTACTGCTAAGGGATTCATCTCTTTGCAAGTCAATGCTGATGGGTGCTCGAGTGGCACCATTTTCTCCCGTCGGCTTTAACAAGATGACAACCACCCATCAACACAGGCCGGATTCATAAGTAAGGCTTAACATAGGGAAACAAAATATAAGACCTGATAGCTAATTTGTAAGAAAGCATACCAGAACAGGGTGCCCGATCAAACTGTTCAAGACCGCCGATTTTCCAGCGCCCTGGTAACAGCTTAGAGTGATGAGAACCAAGATTTCTTAAATTAAACATATTAGGGTTTTAGGATTTCAAGAAAGGGCAAGATAATCGCAACCAGGAATTAAAGAGGGTAAGAACGGGCGGGTAGGGTCAGAAGCAGGCTTACAACATTGCCGAGGGCGACTACGTTGAGGAAGGTGGAGGTTCTCCTAGATGAGGACTCGTCGGGGTCCTCGTCGGCGAGGAGGGCCGCTGCCTGGGTAATGGAATCCCTTAGCTGAATCAACTCCTCCATATCCTCCATGATTCCTGAAGACGAGAGAAGATCTAGATCTTAGGGTGCACCGATCCGATCAAAAGGCAGGCGCCGACCTAGGGCCTCCAAGAAACGGTCCCGGGAGGGGTTCGGTCGGAGAAGAAAAAATCTGGATCTGAAACTCCGACGAGATCGCCGACTGGACGACCCCGATCGCTCCCAGAAGGAGACGAGACAAAAGAACCGAAGAGATCGGAGGAATTTATAGGGAAAGGGACGGGTCCGGTCACCAGCGCGCGCACCAACCTAAGGGGGATCTTCCTGACAGCAGCGTAGGCGATGGTTGAGCGGAAGGGAAGAGGGTCGAGAGAAAAGAAGGAACGGAAGAACAAAGTGGGAGGCGTGATGGGGCTATTAAAGGGAACGCAAAGGCGCCTCCCCCCCCGCCTTATAAGACCGGGGCTGCGACCGTCGGAAGCCGGTCGTTTACTCGGTTTCAAACTTTTTGGTGCGGTGGCGCCTCTAGTTCGCGTCGCGATGAAGGTACAGACGGATCTGAAACTATTTTCCCTTCGAGGGTTCACGGTGGGGTATTTTTAAATAATAATAATAATAATTTTGAGTTCGAGTGCGTCATCTTGTATGTTATCACCGGCTAGATATCTGGCTCGGCCGTGGGTCGCACCGGACCAGGCCCTGAAGGCGGCGACCCTGCACCGGGTCCGCGACCGAAGAGGATGCGGTCTGCGGGTGGGTAGACTGAACCACGTTTCAAATTGTGGAATTCACAATTAGACCGTTAGGAAGATTGGATTAGAAAGAAAAAAAGTGTAGACCTTAAATTTGAAACCAGCCTATCATCCATTATCCAACGAAATACAAGCTTAAATCCCAAGCTCAATTCATTTTCTCATTTGTAGAACAAATTGAGACCAATTTTTACTTGATATACTCGCCAATAATTTTTATATGACCATAAATGCATGCAAAAATATTGAAGAACGGTAGAGTAGTGATCATGTTCGATCAATGCAGTGACTGTTGAATAAAGCTGGCCTAAGATGATGCATCTAAAACCATGAACTCGTTCCATACAACCTAAGGAAAAGGAGAGAAGTATAGTGTAAATGATAATTAAAGGATCAGTTTGCATTTGGTGTCGTGAAAAGTGATGAAGCTCTTGATACTTATTGTTCCTTCGCCCTCCGATCCACTACTAGCTTTGGATCATATTAGCTACAAAACTCGGAAGCGTGAATTTTTGGCTGGATGCTGTTGATCTGTTACCAACTCCAATTCTTCCCAATTTATGCGACAAACAAAACTCTCCAAACCTATGCTCTAGCTCATATGGAAGGCCAAAAATCAAAAATACCTGTTGAGGGTAAAATCGTCATTGCATAAATAATTGTGCAAGGGGGCTAGGATCAACTCTGACTCCCACGTGCTGAACAATACCCGCTAGAGATAAGTCAGCTCAGTAAATCAGGGCGCCTTAGCCCCTCACCGAGCCAAGGATTCCTAAGGCGTGGATCACATCCCTCGGCCTCAGCCGAGCTATATCGTCTCTCGGCCTCAGCGAGCTATATCATCCCATCACATCTCTCGGCCTCAGCCGAGCTATATCGTCCATCGGCCTCAGTCGAGCTATATCGTCTCTCTCGGCCCCGGTCGAGCTATCCGACTGTGCCTCGTCAGATGATTCATTGTTATGCCCCTGTTAGACCCGGGCACTCAAGGACCTCTGCGGAATTCGGTATGGGAGAGTTCAAATTCGTAAGATTCCAAACAGAAATCATATATGAGAGTGGCCTATGACCCGCGAGAGTGGCCTAGAACCCTAAGCCTATATACTCGCCAAATCTCGAGACATCAACCAGCTCTCACAGCCGTCGATCCTCTAACCAATAAGATGCGAATCTTACTGACCTCATAACAAACTAGATTCAAATCCTAACGACTTTCGGACCCACGACGCCCCCAGGGAATCAGGTGATCCTTTATAAATAGAGTCGTCTGCCGACTCCTCAGGTATAGGAATGGCATTTTTTCCCGTTTAGCCGTTTACCCGGCCAGTACCATTCTTAACGGGTCAGGAAATCCCCGATCTAAATGGCTTAACGGGTAACGGGGATTTTTCGTTAACGGCTAAACGGGTAAACGGCCCGGAACGGTATTCTTTGCCCCATCCCCGTTTACACATCTCTGTCTTCGTTAACTTTAATATAATATATTTAAAATTTAAATAAATATATATATATATATTAAAAATTAAAAATAAATAAAAAATATATAATCTTGACTCTTGTTCTTCCTTCTTTCACGTAGCCGATCTAAAGTTCTAAACCAAAACAAGACGAGAACCTAGCTCTATCAGTCCATTGTCTATCTTCGTCAATCGTTGCCCCATCGACGCCCTCCAACACCTTTTTCTTTCTCTGCTATACGCTCATCTTTTTCTTTATTTTTAAAGAAAAATCTCTTCATTCTTTGCTTTAAAATTTGAATGTATTTTTTTTACGGTTGTTGTATTGGAAATCTTTATTTTTATGATTTTCCTGCTTGTTAGTTATTTTCTCTCACTTTCGTCTCTCTTCTTCCTTATCATAGAAGAATCTCACTTTTCATTCTCTTCTTCCAAAGAATCTCTTATATATATCAATTATTATTTGGTTATTCTCGATTAGTCTCCATCTTATCCTAAAAAAATTATTTTTTATTTTTAATAAATTATAAATTTAATAAATAATTTTATTTTTTATATAAATGGAAAAATGGATACCCAGTGGGTACCCGTTTACCCGGCTGGGTATCCCCGTCCCTGCCCCGTTAAGTATAACGGCTTAACGGGGCGGGAATGGAGATGTTTTTCCTAACGGGGATGGGGATCGGTATGGACCGCCCCGGACCATTGCCATCCCTGCTCAGGTATGCGCACTTGCTCACTGGCATACTCTCCTTCTACCTTGGCTTTCCCCATTTTCCACCATTAGCGCTCTGCTCAGAGCTCTCGAAAGGCCACCCTTGGAGAGACTCTTCAGCGAGAGCCTTCTCCTCTTATTTATTGATTGCCGATCCCCGCTGACTTGAGCATCAGAGGGTCTTCCGCGGAGGGCCACCCCCAACGCCTCTCGCATGAGGACTGTTTTGCAGATCCGCCCAGGAGGGAGCCCATCCCAGAGCCCGATCGCCCGAGTTAGAGGACAGATTTCAGCAGTAACAAATTGGCGCTAGAGGAAGGGCCTCAAGTCCCATAAACTTGTGATTCAGGAGACAAGGATCTCGATCTGAAAGAGAACTCCTCCCATGGCCAACCGAAGAAAGGCTACATCCGAAGCCGGGGTCAGGTCGCCTCCCAAAGACCTGATCCGGTGAGCAGCGTAGCACCACCCGCCACCAGTCGAGACTCCATCGCCATCGGCGGCCCGGTGACCCAGGACCAGTTTGCCTCACTGGTTCAGCAAGTCCACGCTCTGACCCACTTGATTCAGGGGCGCTTTGAAGCTCCCCGACCAGCCGCTCCTACCCTGCATCCTCCTGAGGAGAATGCAGCCCCCGCTCATCCGGCGATCTCCTCCTCCGGCCCGCATGGGGTTGCAGACCCCCTCGCCACCCTAGGAAAGCTGAGCTAGCCCCCCAAGGGGGTCGTGGCAAAGATCTTCCCTGATCTGGCAGGCCCGATCCCTCTCTCCTGTGTTCTCTCGCCACGACTCGACACCATCTCATTTCTCTCCTCATCCGGCCCCTTGTTGTACATGAGGAGATCCGTCAGCAACTCCGGGAGATGCGCTAGGAGTTAGATTCCACCAAGCAAGCCCATCCGCTCCACCATCAGACGGAGTAGGGCATTCCCTTTTCCAAGGGAATCATGGAGGAAGTGATTCCCTCCCACGTGAAGCTGCCCGCCATCGAGCCCTATCATGGGGCCTCCGATCCCGACGACCACCTCAGCAACTTCAGATCGATCATGATGTTCCACGGGGCATCAGATGCGATCCTCTGCCGCGCCTTCCCCTCCACCCTTAGGGGATCCGCTCGAACCTAGTTCAATGCTTTGAAACCAGGTTCCGTTAGTTTCGACGAGCTGAGCCGCCTCTTCATCAGCCAGTTCATCAGCAGCCATCGTCACCGGTGGAGATCGGACTCCCTCTCTGAGGTTAAGCAGAGAGAGGGGGAGTCCTTAAAAAAATATCTCGGCCACTTTAATACGGCCATGTTAGAAGTGGACCACCTTAATCATGAGGTGGCCATGTCCACCCTAGCAGACGGAGTATTGAAGGAGAGTGACTTTTTCCTGGTGCTGAAGGTCAGCTACCCTCAGAACCTCTCCAACATGATGGCTCTGGCAGACAAATATGCTAGAGTCAAAGATCGCGGAGAGCTACCCGCACCGAGCTGACAAGGAAAAAGGAGCCCAAAGGCTCGGACAAGCACTGATCCGCCCGCCAGCCAAGTCCGCCTCGCCGCCAAAGGGTTCCTTCGCCCCCGCCGAGAAACAGCACCCGGAGCCCGCCAAGGAGGTTCAACCGATTCACTCTGCTCACTACCCCAAGGGCGGAGATCCTCATGGAATAGAGCGCCAGCTCCCCCGACCACCTCCTCTCCAAGGAAATGCTGCCCGAAGAGATCCCACCAAATACTGCCGCTACCATCGGGATCATGGCCACGACACTGAAGAGTGCTAGCAGCTGAAGAACGAGATCAAAAGGCTCATCCAGCGAGGTAGGCTGGACCAATTCAGGAGAGCACCCGAGCCAAGGAACGGGGGCGATCGTCAACCTGAGCCTCAGCAACCTCCTCCTCCAAATCCTCAGGTCGCTGGTCATATTAATGTGATCAAAGCAGTTGGCAGTCCGTCGAGCGGGCGAAACGATGAAGAAGGTTCGGCGCCAAAGAAAGCGCGAACAAATGAGCTCTCCTTCTCCGATAGCGACCTCCAGAAAATATAGTTCTTGCATGATGATGCGTTGGTTGTATCCCTTAATCTGAACAACTATGGTGTAGATCGAATTCTCATTGATAGTGGAAGCTCTGTCAATGTTCTGTACCTTGATGTGTTCATGAAGATGAAATTGCTTATGGAGAATCTCTGAGCTGTGGTCTCCACCCTAATGAGGTTCACCGGTGTTGTTATCACCCCCGAGGAGGTCGTGACCTTGACGGTCCGTGCGGGGACTCGGCCTTCCGTTGCCACGGTCCACACAGATTTTCTGGTGACCAAGCTTCGGTCGCCCTACAATGCAATTTTCGGGAGACCCGGCCTGATGTCCCTTAGAGCCACTGTCTCCATCACGCACCTAGCAATGAAGTTCCCTACCGGATGGGGAGTGGGAGTAGTCCGAGGAAACCAAGCTATAGCTCGGCAGTGTTTCGTCACCAGCCTGCAATCCAAATTGCCCGAGGTTGATGGACTGGACGCTCGGAAAGATTTTGCCGTGCAACGGGGAGAACCAGCTGAAGAGCTAGAGGAGGTGTTGCTGAACGAAGCCCGGCCAGACCGAACTATAAAGATTGGGTCGCTGCTAAAAGGGAAACCTTGGACGGAGTTGATCGACTTTCTCCGAAGGAATGCTGATGTCTTCGCCTGGTCTGCTTCCGATATGCTGTGAATCAGCCTAGACGTCCTTGTCCATCGCCTTAATGTAGATGAGATGTCCCGGCCCATAAAGCAGAACAAGAGGAGCTTCGCACCTGAGCGGCAGAAGGCGATTGAGGAAGAAGTCGATAAACTTGTTAAGGCAAACTTCATTCGGGAGGTAAATTATCCGAGCTGGTTGTCCAATGTTGTTATGGTAAAGAAGTCGAATGGCAAATGGCAGATCTGCATCGACTTCACCGACCTCAATACTGCCCGAAAGATAGCTTCCCTCTCCCTCGGATCGATAAGCTTGTAGATGCTACTTCCGGACATCAGATGCTAACCTTCATGGATGCCTATTCTGCTACAATCAAATCCGAATGGTACCCAAGGATGAAGAAAAGACCACCTTCATAACCGATCGAGGTACATATTGCTACTGTGTCATGCCTTTTGGTCTGAAGAATGCAGGTGCAACTTACCAAAGGCTGGTCAACAAGGTCTTCAAGGAGCAAATCGGCCGAAACATGGAGGTATATGTCGACGACATGCTGGTCAAAAGCAAAGAAGCATCCCAGCACATTGAGGACCTCTCCGAGAGCTTCGTGACGCTCCAAAAATTCGGATGAAGCTCAACCCGACTAAGTGTACCTTCTGTGTCAATTCTGGGAAGTTTCTGGGCTTCATGGTTTCTCAGCGAGGCATTGAAGCCAACCCGCAGAAGATTCAAGCCCTTCAGCAAATGACACCCCCAACATCTATCAAAGAGGTCCAGCGCCTGACGGGAAGAATCGCGGCCCTCAACCGCTTCGTAGCTCGATCGACCGAAAAGTGCATTCCCTTCTTTAAAGCTCTTCGATCTGCCAAGAATTTTCAATGGACTCCCGAGTGCTAGAAATCATTCGAGGACCTCAAGAGGTATCTCGGCTCGCCACCCTCCTCAGCAGCCCCAACTCGAAGAGATGCTATTCCTGTACTTGGCGGTTTCAGATGGCGCAATTGGCTCGGTTTTGGTCAGAGAAGAGAAAAACCCAAAAGCCGATCTATTATGTCAGCAAACTGCTCCAGGACGCCGAGACAAGGTACACCCGAATCGAGAAGTTGGTTTTGGCCCTGGTAATGTTGGTTCGGAGGCTGCGGCATATTTTCAGTTGCATTCTGTGATGGTCCTCACCGACCAACCCATCAAGGCGGTGGTTCATCGCTCGAAGACATCAGGAAGGATGGATAAATGGGCCGTCGAGCTAAGCGAGCATGACATTCGGTACCAGCCTCGCTCGGCCATCAAAGCCCAGGTTCTAGCTGACTTCCTCCTCGAAGACATCAGGAAGGATGGATAAATGAGCGAGGGACTTTGTGTGGAGATCCATTATCTGCCGCTTCGGCCTTCTGCATACAATTATCACTGACAATGGCAGGCAGTTTGATAACCCAAAGTTCCGAGGTTTCTGCGAGGAACATGGGATCTGCCACCGCCTTACATCGGTGGGGCATCCACAAGCCAATGGAGAAGCCGAAGTAACTAATCAGACCATGCTTCAAGGGATCAAAGTTTGGCTCGTCAGAGCCCGAGGCAGATGGGCGGATGAACTTCATCACGTCCTATAGGCCTACCGTACTACCCAGAGAATCCCCACCGGTGAGACCCCGTTCCGGATGGCCTTTGGCACGGAAGCCGTCATCCCTGTGGAGGTAGGACTCCCTTCTCCGCGAGTGGAGAGCTACTCAGAGGAAGCTAACGACGAGCAACTTCGCACCAATCTCGACATGGTGGAAGAGATCAGAGAGAAAGCTCGAATCAGAGTAGCTGCATACCAGCAAAGAGTGGCTCGTTACCACACCTCTAGAGTCAAAGGAAAATCCTTCTCGCCCAGCGATCTTGTCCTCCGGAAAGCATCAGTCTCCAAGCCACTAGAACAGGAAAGTTGTCGCCAAATTGGGAAGGCCCTTATCAAGTGGCAGAATTCGTCGGACCTGAGACCTACAAGCTCCAGGATTTGGACGGAAAATTCGTTCCCCGGACGTGGAGTTCGGACAACCTCCGCATATATCACAATAGAGTACGCTCTCTATAGACTTACCACATTTACAGCTTTGGTGTCTTGTTTCTATTATCCGCGGCACGATCGCTACGGTCGTTTTTTCTGAAAGGCCATAATAGAAAACATATGTCGTTTGCGCATCCATTCTCGGCACAACCGAGCTATTTTTTGAGCCAAATCTCTGAACCTCGGCAGGGCCGAGCCTCAAGTCAAATCTTGAACCTCGGCAGGGCCGAGCCTCGAATAAAATCTCTGAACCTCGGCAGGCCCGAGCCTCGGATCAAATCTCCATACCTCGGCAGGCTGAGTTTTGAGCTAAATCTCCGTACCTCGACAGGGCCGAGCCTTGAGTTGAATCTCTGTACCTTGGCAGGGCCAAGTAAAATATAAAAGACTTCGTTCAGATTCGGGCAGCTTACAAGACCCGGCCGAACCAAACGTCAAAGATACCTCGTTCGGATTCGGGCAGCTTACAAGCCCTGGCCGAACCAAACGTCAAAAATACTTCGTTTGGATTCGGGCAGCTTACAAGCCCCGACCGGACCAAACGTCAAAGAAGCATTGTTCGGTTTCGGGCAGCTTACAAGCCCCGGTCGGATCAAGCAGTCCCCAAAACTTTGTTCGGATTTGGACAGCTTACAAACCCCAGCCAGTACCAAAGAATAAAAGCCTCGGCCAGAGCCGAAGAGCGTCACTTATCAAAAATCTCGGCCAAGGCCGAGTGATAAGAACAAACATTTGGAGATAACAACGGACATGAAAGTTGCAAAATCCTCTTTTTCATTCATCACAAAAAGGGCCAAAAAGAAAGAAAAATATACATGAGCCCTCACTGGGCCTTATCATCTTCTTCGGGAGCCACCGAACCCTCCCCACGCCGAGCTGACTCGGCGACCTTTCGTCAAAGGGATGCTACTTCCCCCTCCAGCCGGTCGTTGGCACGGCGAAGGAGCTCGACTTCCCTCATAGAAACGGTCAGATATTGTTCGGCCACCTTCTGGAGCCTCTCGTGATCCGCGAACATTGACGCCAGGGCCTCCCGTCGATGATTACCGTAACGCGGCTCCCCTGGGACCCCTCACGGCCATTAGCGCCGCTGCTTGGCGCCATAGTTGATCGCCCCTCACCTCCAGACGCCATCTCAGAACCCAGGAATTCTTGGGAGATCAGCTAAAGAGATGACTAACAGAGGCATCCTTCTCATCTGTATTTAAACTACTCCTGGTGAATATTCGATCGTTCAAGCCATTAATCTCAGCCCATGGAAAATCGCCATGCGTCACCACCTTAGTGGGCACTCGCAGGAAACGAAGAGTCACGCCCCTCGTCGAAGAGGATCATTAATAACGTTGAGGCGCTCAAGAGCTCCCTTCTCGGGACTAACTCCCTCCGATCTGCCAGATTATTTTCAAAGTAAATATCCTCGAAAGTCTACCAGACTTCCTCGAATCAGACATCCTCGAAAAAAACGCGAAGGAAAGAATGTATCAGTGGCCAACACTTGAGCAACATAGCTCGCCCTCTCCTAGAGTGGCCGATTTACAGGCTTCAGGCGCCCCCTCCATCGCTCGGGTAGCCCCCATCCTCTTTGGTTGTCCGCACCTGAATCCACAGTTGCAGTAAGGACCAAGTAAACTATCAAAAATCCTTGGCAACAACCGAGCGATATTCCAAAATCTCGGCAACGACCAAGCGATATTCTGAAGCCTCGGCAACAACCGAGCGATATTCTGAAGCCTCGACAACAACCGAGCGATATTACAAAATTCTTGGCAACGACCGAGCGATATTCTAAATCCTCGGCAATAACCGAGTGATATTCTGAAGCCTTGGCAACAACCGAGCGATATTTCGAAGCCTCGGCTACAACCGAGTGATTATCTGAAACCTCGGCCAAGTCAAATGGTATACTCTTAAAAAGTTATCTAAAGCTTTGGTCTAGACGAGTAATCTCTCAAACTCTCTGACGCAACTAAGACGTCCTATGATACTTCGGCAGAAGTAAGCAACCTCCTTCTACTCAACCGTAAAGACATACGAGCTATCTCTTTCCGAAGAAATACCTGCTTCATTCTACAAACAGGATCATGCTTGCCGCATGAGTCCCTGGGACCGCCCAGGCCCACCTCTGACCTGAACAGAGATAAACTCTTTCCTCCATTGAGGACCGAACATTGATCTTAGCAAAACAAGGTAGCAAGAACGCTGCCGAAATATGCTATGACCCAAAAACATGATATGGGAGTAGTAACAACCAAGTGATATTCTGAAGCCTCGACAACAACCGAGCGATATTCCGAAGCCTCAGCAACAACCATGTGCCCTTCCTACCCTGCGACCCCCGTAGCAAACCGCAAAGGACACACAGGAAGCGCGTATGTGCGCTCTCCATGTGATCTCTGCGGACCTCCTGTGCGCTCTCCATATGATCTTCGAAACTCCTCTCTGGAGGATGAGTTGCTCTTCAGCGACTCCTTCATCACCCCAGCTATCCAGGGGAGGATAACTTGCAAAAGGAAAACTCAGTCTCCCCACTCTCAGCCCAAGGGACACAGGCATCATGAAAACTCTCATAACTCACGGAGAGGAAAACCTTGGAAGATGGCCTAAAACGGCCCTCTCCTTTTGTTTTATAGGCAAACGGACCGGGAGCAGCTATTAAAGCAGAAAGCCCCAAATTCAAAACGCCCTACCCACACGACCACGTGGCCTCCGAAGATAAAAAGAGTGCTCTTCAATGCGCGCCAAACGCATCGCCCGAGCTATGACGCACGCCAAAAGATTTTTTTCTGATCGAATCGAGAGCCTTAAATGCAGGGGATCGCCCACTGATCCTTGAGATACGGGCAGGCCTGGGAAATCGCCCAGAAAATGATGCCCTCCAATGGTAAGTCAGCATTTATGTTGTACCTTGGAAAAGATCGACTGGATAAATGACCCCGAAAAATACAGAGGCAACCTTTTGCAGGTTACAGGGCCGTATTATCCATTTTGGCAAAAAGAAGGTCAGCTCGCCTTGGAAAAGACAAGACACTGGCAGAATAATAAAAAGGCATAGAAGCCAAGTACTCTTCAATAAAGGCACCTCGATATTCTCTGCTCCGGCCCAACTGCCCGTTATGTTTTGGCATAAACCGAGACATTGCCCTATGCTCCCGCTTAAGACCAAAACTGCCTTTATACATCGGAATAAACCGAAGTATCTCTTCAGCACAGCATGATTGAACGTTATCTTTCGCTTCGATCTGGACTGAGATAGCTTCCGATGCCTCAACAATAACGAAGCACTCTTTATACTCCAGACAATCGTGCGGTACATTGCACCCCGGCTGGAACTTGTGAAGTTCCCTTTACCTCGGCCAAAGCATGAACACTATATCTTGAGTCTTGCCGAGATCGCCAAGGATTCCCTCAAAGGGTGTTTCGTCTATAAGACTCACGCGATGAAAACAAGCACTTCAAAGATGACAGCAAACGCGGAAGTTGCAGAAATTCTTCTTTCATAAAAGGAGAAAACAAAGAGAAAGATACATTAGCCCTCACAGGGGGTTATCACTCCCTCAGGACGCCGTTGAGCTCTCCCCCTGCCGCAGAGCTGGAACACCCACCTGTTGCTGAAGGGACACCACCTGCCTCTCCAGCCGGCTGTTGGCTTCGCGGAGGAGCTCAATCTCCCTGGTGGAAATGACCAGATATTGCTCGACCGTCCTTCGGATTTGCTCATGATCTGTGTGCAGTGAGGCCAAGACCTCCCCATCGATAGTTATCGTGGTACGGCCCCAGTGGAGCCCCCCACTGTCGCCAATGCCACTACTTGGGGTTCCAGTAGACCTCTCTTCACCTCCAGAAGCCATCCTGCTATCGCAAGCTTGGATAGGCCAACAGAAGATCGACAAAGAAGATGTTTGACAATGGCATACCCCCACTAGTATTTAAACTGCTCTGGCGAGCATTCCAGTCGCCCAGGCCATTGATTCCAATTCTCGGAAATCCGCCACGCAACATCTCAATCAGCACCCGCGGGAAGGAAGAGTCCCACCCCCTTTCCGAAGGGATTTATTAAAGACACCACAGCGCTCGGGATGCGCCCCCCTTTTTCCCAAGGCCAAACTCCCTCCAAAAGCACACCCGCTTCCTCATCTTGGACAGGCCGAATTACTCGACCACGAACTTGACCAGGATAATGCGGTAATTTTGGCCATGTCAGGCCAAGCCATCCTACACCGCTGCCGAACCATTTTATACCTCGGCCTCGATTGAGATATTTGCTTAGTCCGGGCCAAACCGGCCCAAGATAGCGAATGAGTCATAATTTGTTCGTAGCCATAAGAAAACTTGGGACAAAAGATCGACCAAAAGAGGCGACTAAGCTGATGGAGATAAAAGACCCATCCATTAAAAATTTTAACCAAATTACATGTCTGAAAAACAAAAGCACACAAATGGTCCTCAAGGATCAGGAGCTGGATCAGTTCCAGCAGTGTCCTCAACAACACCCGGAGAGGCTTGGCTCATTTCGCCCACTTTAAAGTCGTCGTTCCTTCGGCGGCAGGCTTGAAGTGTCCCTCGGAAGCTGCAGCCTCACTTGAACCCAAGATAGCATCCAGATCGATGTCTGAGACATCTTCGTACTTGGTTTCTTCAGCCCCTGGGGTGTAGGCCTCGGAGGGTTCAACATCCAGATAAGAGAGGTCCCACTCCGGATGCTCCCGGGATATTCTAGTTCGGGTCTCCTCCTCGCCGAGCTGAAAAGTCTCGGCACATGTTGCATCTTGTTCGCCCCGAAGTATGGCGAGATGCCTCTCAACCTCAGCGACTTGACCCCGAAGCAAGGTGACTCGCTCTTCAGCCTCAGTAACCTGCCTTTCGAGCTCCGAGCTCCTCCGATGGCTCGACACTAGTTCTTCTTGTAGGCTTTCTAATTGACCTCGACCCTCGAGTCTCGCCTTCTCCATCTGCCAACATGGAGTTAGTCAATGCAACAGTGAGCCGACGAAGAACATTAAAAAGATTGGGCTATACCTCCTCCTCTCGCTGAGATAATCTCCTGGTCAATTCTTCGACCTTGCCGAAGGCCCTTAGCTTGTCGGCTTTAACCTGCTCTATCCAGTCCTTGAGGTGTTAATCCTCGATTGGCTACTGTTAACTTTTTCCCTGGACTGGGAGAGCTCATTGTCGAGTTTGGACATCCTCTCCTAATCCCACTTGATCCTATCGTCCTTAGCGATAATGCAATGCTGCAGCTGCCGGATCTTCTCTTCCGACTCGCCAAGCATTATATTCGTGCGACTCCTCTCCTTAGCAGCTTCTCTCCTCAGCCTGTCTCACTTTCATTAAACTGCTTCTTAGCAGTTTCCATTTTCTCAATATGCCTGGATCTGGCCTGTGACAATTCCGAGTGTACTCGTCATACCTCGCCCTGAGCCCATGTAGCTCCTCAACTTCAAGCTTTAATTTGGATACGCCGTCGAGGGCGGCCCGGTGCAACCCCCTTGCCACCGACAAGTTCTTGTTAGCGATGTCCAGGATTCGCTCAAATTTGTCGGATGCCTCTGCTCGTAGTCAGAGCTCGGCGCTGACTCTCTTAGCCTGAACGCTGGCCCCTGTTGCCAGGCTCAAATGCCAGCACAGAGCCCTATTGATCAGAGTACTCTGCAAAACAAAATTCAAATAAGAAAGCATGATTGAAGTCGCCAAAAACACCCGATACTCCAGAATAGCAACTCACCCAGGAGGTGTAAGACCTAGCTAACCCCATGAGGGTGGGATTGTCGATATCAGGGAGAAGATGAACATCCTTCGCCATGTTCCGCTGACCAAAAGCGGCATCGATAAGATCCAGGTCCACGAACTCATTCGTCGAGGGACCAACGCTTGGATACAATGCCGACTTCATCAAAGCAGAAAATGCCTCTCGATAGCCAAGCCCGGACCACCAGGCAGCCCATCGAGGAGCCAGCTCGAACAATCTCAGACTGAGAAGCCTTCAATCTCCTAGCCTCCTCCAGCAAAAGCCTAGTCTGTAATTCATCAGATACCTCGGCCAGCCCCGACCTCAATCTTCCCGAGGCTTCAACGGGGGAAACTTCAGCTGGAGGGTCATCATCATGTCCTCCTTCCTCACCCAAAGGCCCCTCTTCAATTGTCGGCGCCTGCTCCTCCCCCGCGGACTCCACCGAAGCCTCAACTTGTTCACCAGCACCTCTAGCCCCCTCAAGAGGAAGATCTCTGGCAGGAGACTCCTCCCAAACATCCATTGCCTGTAGCCCAACGTCATCACCCTCTAGCCCAACCAAGGAAGACTCTTCGATGATAGGCTCACCCTGAACTTCCAACGGAGCCTCCCCCGGGCTATCCACTATCTCCTCCACCAGAGGACGAGGGATCTCGGCAACCCTTTCTGAGTCCTCCTCTGATCTCGCTCCTCCATCGCGACTATTGCTTCTTCCCTCAATGGAGAGAACCCCTCTCTCACCACTGGCACTCTCACGCCCTCTTTCCTGGCCGATGTCTCTGGCGAGTGCTCTCTAGAAAGACGAACCTTCTTCTCAGGCTTGAGTGGGTTTGGATTTGACAGCCTGTGTAATGGTGCTCTAATTAGCACCGTGTGGCCGTCTTACTTTTACGGAATGGAACCGTCGCTTCCTAGGGGCAACGGTTGGGGAAGCGCTACGTAGCAAATCCCGATTTTCACGGTGCCTGCAGCGGCGGTTCTGGGCGTTTGATCAAGATGCCTTATCTTCTTTTTGAGGCGGTTTCCTTCGGGAGAAGTAAAGTCAAAATAGCGCCATTCCATTCACCATGCCCCTTCGTCCCCTCCTGGAGAATCTTGTTCTTCTGGTTTCTTTGCGACGTCGTTCGGTGCTTCTTGCGACCAACAACATGGCGAGTCCAGCAACATGATTTCGGAGATTACTCCCGGAGATCTAGGGAAAATATGCCAGAGGTATGGCATTCCCTCGGACATCGTCCTGCGGTTGCCAGAGCCCGAGCACAGGGTCTCGCAAGAGCTGGAGGGCGGGATCTTTCTTTACGAAGATAGCCTGAAGGCAGGCCTCTGGTTTCCTCTTCATCCCTTAGTAAAAGAGATTATGAGATTCTACAATATCTGCCCAACAATGGTGGCACCCAACAGTTGGCGGAGTATCATCGGATTTATCTTGATATGCAAAAGGATTCAGGTAATAGCGACCCTGCCCCTGTTCGTGTTTGTCATCAACTGATGTCCAGGAGGGGCTCGGAGTGGTCTATGTCGGACCTCAGCAGTCATTCAGATCGATCATGGATAAACCGTCGTCCATAAAGGAATGAAAGGTTTGATTCTTCATCGCCGAAGGGAACATTGATTCTGGCTTCCCGCGAGGATGGAGAAATCCTGTTAGAGATGTAGAGGTGCATCCGGCCTTGTCCAAACAGGAGAGGGAGGACCTAGGGGTCCTTCTTGCTGGTCGAATGCTATCGCCAGTGTCTTACTGTCGGAGGAAGCCCTTTTCGCTGCCAGGCTTAGCCCCATTGATCCGCAATGTAAGTCTCTTTCTTTCTTCCCTTCATTGATTTCATTCAAGTGAGTATACCTCAATCTGATTGTTCGGTTACTGCACTTACAGCCAAGAAATCTACGCTGGGGGGTCGCATAAGGAAAGAGTTGGGTAAGCGTCTGAGAGAGGCCAGTAGGGTCGAAGGACGCAAGCCTGAGAAGAAGGTTCGTCTTTTTGGAGAGCACTCGCGGAGACATCAGCCAGGAAAGAGGGCGTGGGAGTGCCAACGGTGAGAGAGGGGTTCTCTCCGTTGAGGGAAGAAGCAATAGTCGCGATGGAGGAGCGGAGATCAGAGGAGGACTCAGAAAGGGTTGCCGAGATCCTTCATCCTCTGGTGGTGGAGATAGTGGATAGCCCGGGGAGGCTCCGTTGGAAGTTCAGAGTGAGCCTGTCATCGAAGAGTCTTCCTTGGTTGGGCTAGAGGGCGATGACGTTGGGCTACAGGCAATGGATGTTCAGGAGGAGTCTCCTGCGGAGAGCTTCCTCTTGAGGGGGCTAGAGGTGCTGGTGAACAAGTTGAGGCTTCGGTGGAGTCCGCGAGGGAGGAGAAGGCGCCGGCAATTGAAGAGGGGCCTTTGGGTGAGGAAGGAGGACAGGACGATGACCCTCCAGCTGAAGTTTCCCTTGTCGAAGCCTCGGGAAGATTGAGGCTGGGGCTGGCCGAGGTATCTGATGAATTGCAGGCCAGGCTTTTGCTGGAGGAGGCCGGGAGATTGAAGCTTCTCAGTCTAAGATTGCTCGGGCTGGCTCCTCGGATGGGCTTCCTGGTGGTCCGGGCTCGGCTATGAGAAGGCATTTTCTGCTTTGATGAAGTCGGCATTGTATCCGAGCGTTGGTCCCTCGACGAACGAGTTCGCGGACCTGGATCTTATCGACGCCGCTTTTGGTCAGCAGAACGTGGCGAAGGATGTTCATCTTCTCCCGATATCGACAATCCCACCCTCATGGGGTTAGCTAGGTCTTACACCTCCGGGTGAGTTGCTATTCCGGAGTACCGGGTGTTTTCTGGCGACTTTGATCGCTTTCTTATTTGAGTTTTGTTTTGCAGAGTGCTCTGATCAATAGGGCTCTGTGATGGCGTTTGAGCCTGGCAACAGGGGCCAGCGTTCAGGCTAAGAGAGTCAGTGCCGAGCTCTGACTACGAGCAGAGGCGTCTAACAAATTTGAGTGACTCCTGGACACCGCTAACAAGAACTTGTTGGTGGCGAGGGGGTTGCACCGGGCCGCCCTCGACGACGTATCCAAATTAAAGCTTGAAGTTGAGGAGCTATACGGGCTCAGGGCGAGGTATGACGAGGTATGCTCGAATTGTCACAGGCCAGATCCAGGCATACTGAGGAAATGAAAACTGCTAAGAAGCAGTTTGATGAAAGTCAAGACAAGCTGAGGAGAGAAGCTGCGAGGAGAGGAGTCCACGAATATAATGCTTGGCGAGTTAGAAGAGAAGATCCGGCAGCTGCAGCATTGCATTATCGCTAAGGACGATAGGATCAAGTGGGATCAGGAGAGGATGTCCAAACTCGACAATGAGCTCTCCCAATCCAGGGAAGAAGTTAACAGTAGGCAATCGAGGATTAACGGCCTCAAGGACCGGATAGAGCATGTTAAAGCCGACAAGCTAAGGGCCTTCGGCAAGGTCGAAGAATTGACTAGGAGATTATCTCGGCGAGAGGAGGAGGTATAGCCCAGTCTTTTTAATTTTCTTCGTCGGCTCACTGTTGCATTGACTAACTCCATGTTGGCAGACGGAGAAGGCGAGGCTCGAGGATCGAGGTCAATTAGAAATCCTACAAGAAGAACTAGTGTCGAGCCATCGGAGGAGCTCGGAGCTCGAAAGGCAGGTTACTGAGGCTGAAGAGCGAGTCACCTCGCTTCGGGGTCAGGTCGCGGAGGTTGAGAGGCATCTCGCCATACTTCGGGGCGAGCAAGATGCAACCTGTGGCGAGGCTTTCCAGCTCGGCGAGGAGGAGACCCGAACTAAAATATCTCGAGAGTATCGAGTGGGACCTCTCTTTTTTGGATGTCAACCCTCCGAGGCCTACACCCCAGGGGCTAAAGAAATCGAGTACGAAGATGTCTCAGACGTCGACTGGATGCTATCTTGGGTTCAAGTGAGGCTGCAGCTTCCAAGGGACACTTCAAGCCTGCCGCCGAAGAAACACGACTTTAGAAGTGGGCGAAACGAGCCGAGCCTCTCCGGGTGTTGCTGAGGACACTGCTGGAACTGATCCAGCTCCTGATCCTTGATGATCATTTGTGTGCTTTTGTTTTTCAGACATGTAATTTGGTTAAAATTTTCAATGGATGGGTCTTTTGTCTCCATCTGCTTAATCGCCTCTTTTGGCTGATCTTTTATCCCGAGTTTTCTTCTGGCTGCGAACGAATTATGACTCATTCGCTATCTTGGGCCGTTTGGCCCGGACTAAGCAAATATCTCGGTCGAGGCCATGGTATAAAATGGTTCGGCATGGTATAGGAAGGTTCGACCTGACATGGCCAAAATTACCGCAATACCCTGGTCAAGTTCGTGGTCGGGTAATTCAGCCTATCCAAGATGAGGAAGCGGGTGCGCTTTTGGAGGGAGTTTGGCCCTGGGAAAAAGGGGGCGCATCCCAAGCACTGTGGTGTTGTTAATAAATCTCTTCGGAAAGGGGGTGGGACTCTTCGCTTCCTTTGGGCGCTGATTGAGATGACGCGTGGCGGATTTCCGAGAATTGGAATCAATGGCCTGGGCGACCGGAATGCTCGCCAAAAGCCGTTTAAATACTGGTGGGGGTATGCCATTGTTAAACATCTTCTCTGTCGATCTTCTATTGGCCTATCCAAGCTTGCGACAGCAGATGGCTTCGGAGGTGAAGGGAGGTCTACTGGAACCCCAAGTAGTGGCATTGGCGCAGTGGCGGGCTCCACTGGGGCCGTACCATGGTAACTATCGACGGAGAGGTCTTGGCCTCACTGCTTGCAAATCGCGAGCAATTCTGGAGGATGGCCGAGCGATATATGGCCATTTCCACCATGGAGATTGAACTCCTCCGCGAAGCCAACAGCCGACTGGAGAGGCAGGTGGCATTCCTTCAGCAACAGGTGGGTGTGCCGGCTCTGCGCGGAGGGAGAGCTCAATGGCGTCCAGAGGGAGTGATAAGCCCCTGTGAGGGCTAATATGTCTTTCTCTTTGTTTTCCCCTTTTATGAAAGAAGAATTTCTGCAACTTCGCGTTTGCTGTCATCTTTGAAGTGCTTGTTTTCATCGCGTGAGTCTTATAGACGAAACACCCTCTTGGGGGAATCCTTGGCGATCTCGGCAAGACTCGAGATATAGTGTTCATGCTTTGGCCGAGGCAAAGGGAACTTCACAAGTTCCAGCTGGGGTGCAATGTACCGCACAGTTTGGCCGAAGTATAAAGAGTGCTTCGTTATCGTTGAGGCATCGGCAGCTATCTCAGTCCGGATCGAAGTGAAAGATAACGTTCAATCATGCTGTATTGAAGAGAACTTCGGTTTATTACGATGTATAGAGGCAGTTTTGGCCTTAAGCAGGAGCATAGGGCAATGTCTCGGTTTATGCCGAGACATAACGGGCAGTTGGGCCGGAGCGGAGGATATCGAGGCGCCTTTATTGAAAAGTACTTGGCTTCTACGCCTTTTTATTATTTTGCCAGCGTCTTGTCTTTTCCAAGGCGAGCTGACCTTCTTTTTGCCGAAATGGATAATATGGCCCTGTAACCTGCAAAAGGTTGCCTCTGTATTTTCCGGGGTCATTTATCCCGTCGATCTTTTCTAAGATAAGACATAAATGCTGACTTGCCATTGGAGGGCATTGTTTTCGCTAGGCGATTTTCCAGGCCTGCCCGTATCTCAAGATCAGCGGCATTTTGAATTTCGGGGCTTTTTGCTTTAATAGCTGCTCCCGGTCCGCTTGCCTATAAAACGGGAGGAGAGGGCCATTTTAGGCCATCTTCCAAGTTTTCCTCTCCGTGAGTTGTGAGAGTTTTCATGATGCCTGTGTCCCTTGGGCTGAGAGTGGGGGGACTGAGTTTTTCTTTTGCAAGTTGTCCTCCCCCGGATAGCTGGGGTGATGAAGGAGTCGCTGAAGAGCAACTCATCCTCCAGAGAGGAGTTTCGGAGATCATATGGAGAGCGCACAGGAGATCCGCAGAGATCACATGGAGAGCGCACATACGCGCTTCCTGTGTGTCCTTTGCGGTTGCTAGGGGTCGCAGGGTAGGAAAGGGCACATGGTTGTTGCTGAGGCTTCGAATATCGCTCGGTTGTTGCCGAGGCTTCAGAATATCACTTGGTTATTGCCGAGGATTCAGAATATCGCTCGGTCATTGCCGAGGATTTTGGAATATCGCTCGGTTGTTGTCGAGGATTTTTGATAGTTTACTTGGTCCTTATTGCAACTGTGGATTCAGGTGCGGATGGCCAAAGAGGATGGGGGCTACCCGAGTGATGGAGGGGGCGCCTGAAGCCCATAAATCGGCTATTCTCGGAGAGGGCGAGCTATGTTTCTCAAGTGTTGGCCACTGATACATTCTTTCCTCCACGTTTTTTCAAGGATGCCTAATTCGAGGAAGTCTAGCAGACTTTCGAGGATATTTACTTCGAAAATGGTCCGGCAGATCGGAGGGAGTCTAATCCCGAGAAGGGAGCTCCTTGAGCGCCTCAACGTTATTAATGATCCTCTTCGACGAGAGGCAGGACTCTTCGTTTCCCGCGAGCGCCCACTGAGTGGTGACGCATGGCGATTTTTCATGGGTTGAGATTAATGGCTTGAACGATCGAAATATTCACCAGGAGCGGTTTAAATGCGGATGAGAAGGATGCCTCTGTTAGTCATCTCTTCAGCCGATCTCCCAAGAATTTTGGGTTCTGAGATGGCGTTGGAGGTGAGGGGCGATCAACTGTGGCGCCGAGCAGCGGCGCTAATGGTTGTGAGGGGTCCCAGGGGAGCCGCGTTACGGTAACCGTCGACGGGGAGGCCCTGGCGTCAATGTTTGCGGATCACGAGCGGCTCCAGAAGGCAGCCGAACAATATCTGGCCGTTTCTATAAGGGAAGTTGAGCTCCTTCGCCGTGCCAACAACCAGCTGGAGGGGGAAGTAGCATCCCTTCGACGAAAGGTCGCCGAGTCAGCTCGACGTGGGGAGGTTCGGCGGCTCCCAAAGAAAATGATAAGGCCCAGTGAGGGCTCATGTATCTTTTCTTTCTTTTTTGCCCTTTTTGTGATGAATGAAAAAGAGGTTTTTGCAACTTTCTTGTCCGATGTTATCTCCAAATGTTTGTTCTTATCACTCGGCCTTGGCCGAGATTTTTGATAAGTGACGCTCTTCGGCTCTGGCCAGGCTTTAACAAGTAACGCACTTCGGTTTTGACCAAGGCTTTTAATAAGGAATGGAGATGCACTTCAGCTTTGGCCAGGCTTTTAATAAGGAATGGAGATGTACTTCGGCTTTGGCCGAGGCTTTTATTCTTTGGTACTGGCCGGGGCTTGTAAGCTGCCCAAACCTTGGACAAAGTTTCTCCATCATTCGGTCCGGTCGGGCTTGTAATCTGCCCGAATTTGAACGATGTTTTGGAGACCATTTGGTCTGATCGGAGCTTGTAAGCTGCCCGAATCCGAACAAAGTTTTTTTGATATTTGGTTTGACCGGGGCTTGTAAGCTGCCCGAACCCGAACGATGTTTTGGAGACTGTTTATCCGGCCGGGGCTTGTAAGCTGCCCGAATCCGAACGATGTTTCTTCGACGTTTGGTTCGGCCGGGGCTTGTAAGCTGCCCGAATCCGAACGAAGTATCTTTGACGTTTGGTTCGGCCGGGGCTTGTAAGCTGCCCGAATCCGAACGAAGTATCTTTGACGTTTGGTTCGGCCGGGCTTGTAAGCTGCCCGAATCGAATGAGGTATCTTTGACGTTTGGTTCGACCGGGGCTTGTAAGCTGCCCGAATCCGAACGAGGTTTTGCATACCACATGGCTCCTAGCTGCGCCGGGAGCGCTCGGCCATATCGAGCCTTCGCGGAATGTAATTTGGCCTAGCCGAGATATGTAGCTCTGGCTCAGAGCTCGGCCTAGCCGAGGTACGGAGATTTGGCTTAAGGAGATGGCTCGGTTGTGCCGAGAATGGATGCGTAAACGACATATGTTTTCTATTACGACCTTTCAAGAAAAATGATCGTGGCGGTCCGCGGATATAGAAACAAGATGCCAAAGCTGTAAATGGGGCAAGTCTATAGAGAGCGTACTCTATTAGTGATATATGCGAAGGTTGTTCGAACTCTATGTTAGGGGAATGAATTTCCCATCCAAATCCTAGAGCTTGTAGGTGCCGGGTCCGATGACTTCTGCCACTTGATAAGGGTCTTCCAATTTGGCGATAGTTTTCCTTGTTCTAGTGGCTTGGAGACGGATGCTTTTCGGAGGACAAGATCGCCGGGCGAGAAGGATTTTCCTTTGACTCTGGAGGCGTGGTAACGAGCCACTCTTTGTTGGTATGCAGCTACTATGATTCGAGATTTCTCTCTGATCTATTCCACCAGGTTGAGATTGGTGCGAAGTTGCTCGTCGTTAGCTTCCTCTGAGTAGCTCTCCACTTGCGGAGAAGGGAGTCCTACCTCCACAGGGATGACGGCTTCCGTGCCAAAGGCCATCGGAATGGGGTCACAGGTGGGATTCTCTGGGTAATGCGGTAGGCTCATAGGACGTGATGAAGTTCGTCTGCCCATCTGCCTCGGGCTCTGGCGAGCCGAACTTTGATCCCTTGAAGCATGGTCCGATTAGTTACATCGGCTTCTCCATTGGCTTGTGGATGCCCCACCGATGTAAGGCGTGGCAGATCCCATGTTCCTCGCAGAAACCTCGAAACTTTGGGTTATCAAACTGCTGCCATTGTCAGTGATAATTGTATGCAAAAGGCCAAAGCGGCAGATAATGGATCTCCACACAAAGTCCCTGGCTCAAGCTTCGGTTATTTGGGCAACTGCCTCAGCCTCCACCCACTTGGTGAAGTAGTCGATGGCGACAAATAAAAATTTTCTCTATCCAGTGGCAGGGGGAAAGGGCCAAGAATATCCATCCCCCACTTAGCAAAGGGCCAAGCGGAGGAAATAGGGACTAAACTGGCGAGGGGAGCCTCTGGATGTTGGAGTGTCTCTGACATGAGTCACAAGCTCGGACGAGATCATCAGCATCCTTTTGCATAGTGGGCCAATAGTACCCCTGGCGCAGCACCTTGTGGCATAGAGATTGACTCCCCAGATGGTTTCCGCAAATTCCTTCATGTACCTCCCGAAGAGCATAATCAGATTCAGATGGGCGAAGGCACTTGAGCAACGGCATGGAAAAGGATCGCTTATAGAGTTGGTCGTCGACCAACACATAGTGGGCAGCTTGCAATTTCAGCTTTCTTGCTTCGTTACGGTCGGCTGGAAGTGACCCTTCTTTGAGATACCTCGAGATGGGGTCGAACCAGGATGGCTCAGCCTCAATCTTCATCACTCGGTCCGCCTCCGCGATGCTAGGCTTTTCCAGGATTTCTAGGGGAAACTTTCATTCGGAACTCATCGATTCCACAGTTGCCAGTCGGGATAATAGATCAGCACGGGCATTCTCGGATCTGGGGATCTGGATAACTTCAAATTCAGAGAAGTGGAAAGCAAGTCCCGCACCTGCTAGAGATACCGAATCATGTTTGGCTCCTGGGCCTTAAACTCACCCCGCACGTGACCAGCCACCAATTGAGAGTCGGTGAAGGCATTTAACTTCTTCACTTTGAGGTCACGGGCGATTCGAAGTCCAGCGAGCAGAACTTCATACTCAGCCTCGTTATTGGAGGCTGGGAAGGAGAAGCGAACACCATACTCGAAGGTAGCCACTTCTGGGCTGGTGAGGATTAGGCCAGCGCCTGAGCCACCGGCATTGGACGATCCGTCAACATGGAGTAGCCATAGGGCGTCAGATTTCGGTTGCTCGGGGGAGAGTGGAACCATCCTCCGGGATAGTACATTCAAGGAGGAAGTCAGCTAGAACCTGGGCCTTGATGACTGGGCGAGGCTGGTACCAGATGTCATGCTCGCTTAGCTCGGCGGCCCATTTAGCCATCCTTCCTGATGTCTCCGGGCGATGAACCACTGCCTTGATGGGTTGGTCGGTGAGGACCGTCACAGAATGCGACTGGAAATCTGGTCGTAGCCTCCGAACTGATGTTACCAGGGCTAAAACAAACTTCTCAATCTGGGTGTACCTTGTCTCGGGTCTGAAGCAGTTTGCTGACATAGTAGATCGGCTTTTGAGTCTTTTTTCTCTTCTCTGACCAAAACTGAGCCAATTGCGCCTTCTGAAACCGCCAAGTACAGGAATAGCATCTCTCCGAGTTGGGGCTGCTGAGGAGAGGTGGCGAGCCGAGATACCGCTTGAGGTCCTCGAATGATTTCTGGCACTCAGGAGTCCATTGAAAATTCTTGGCAGAGGAGCTTTAAAGAAGGGAAGGCACTTTTCGGCCGATCGAGCTATGAAGCGGTTGAGGGCCGCAATCCTTCCTGTCAGGCGCTGGACCTCTTTGATAGATGTTGGGGGTGTCATTTGCTGAAGGGCTTGAATCTTCTACGGGTTGGTTTCAATGCCTCGCTGGAAACCATGAAGCCCATAAACTTCCCAGAGTTAACACCGAAGGCACAATTTGTTGGATTGAGCTTCATCGATATTTTGGAGCGTCACGAAGCTCTCAAAGAGGTCCTCAATGTGCTGGGATGCTTCTTTGCTTTTGACCAGCATGTCGTCGATATATACCTCCATGTTTCGGCCGATTTGCTTCTTGAAGACCTTGTTGACCAGCCTTTGGTAAGTTGCACCTGCATTCTTCAGACCAAAAGGCATGACATGGTAGCAATATGTACCTTGATCGGTTATGAAAGGCGGTCTTTTCTTCATCCTCGGGCGCCATTCGGATTTGATTGTAGCCGAAATAGGCGTCCATGAAGGTTAGCATCTAATGCCCTGAAGTAGCATCTACAAGCTGATCGATCCGAGGGAGAGGGAAACTGTCCTTTGGGCAGGCTTTATTGAGGTCGGTGAAGTCGATGCAGATCCATCATTTGCCATTCGACTTCTTTACCATGATGACATTAGACAGCCAGCTCGATAGTTTACCTCCCGAATGAAGTTTGCCTTAACAAGTTTGTCGACTTCTTCCTCAATCGCCTTCTGCCGCTCAGGGCGAAGCTCCTCTTCTTCTGCTTTATGGGCCGGAACATCTCATCTACATTAAGACGATGGACGAGGACATCCGGACTGATTCCTAGCATATCAGAAGCAGACCAGGCGAAGATATCAGCATTCCTTCGGAGAAAGTCGATCAGCTCTCCGAGGTTTCCCTTTTAGCATCGATCCGATCTTTATAGTTTGGTCTGGCCGGGCTTCGTTCAATGGCACCTCCTCCGGCTCTTCAGTGGTTCTCCCCGTTGCTCGGCAAAATCTTCCGAGCGTCCAGTCCATCAACCTCGGGCAATTTGGATTGCAGGCTGGTGACGAAACACTGTCGAGCTATAGCTTGGTTTCGTCGGACTACTCCCACTCCCCATCTGGTAGGGAATTCATTGCTAGGTGCGGGATGGAGACAACGGCTCTAAGGGACATCAGGTCGGGTCTCCCAAAAATTACATTGTAGGGTGACCGAAGCTTGGTCACCAGAAAATATGTGTGGACAGTGGCAATGGAAGGCCTTGTTCCTACACAGACCGTCAAGGTCACGACTCCTTCCAGGGTGATAACATCACCGGTGAACCCCATTAGGGTGGAGTCCATGGCTCGGAGATTCTCCATAAGCAGTTTCATCTTCAGAAACACATCGAGATACAAAATATTGATGGAGCTTCCACTATCAATAAGGATTCGATCTACATCATAGTTGTTCAGATTAAGGGATACAACCAATGCATCATCATGCGGGAACTGTATTTTTCGGAGGTCACTGTCGGAGAAGGAGAGCTCATTTGTTCGCGCTTTCTTTGGCGCCGAGCCTTCTTCATCGTTCCGCCCACTCGACGGACTACCAACTGCTTCGATCACATTAATGTGACCGGCGACCGGAGGATTTGGAGGAGGAGGTTGCTGAGGCTCAGGTTGACGATCGCCCTATTCCTTGGCTCGGGTGCTTTCCTGAATTGGTCCAGCCTACCCCGCTGGATGAGCCTTTCAATCTCATTCTTCAGCTGCTANGATAAAAATATGAGTTTAGTACAAAACAGCTCCTTTTGAGCAGATATTTCAAAATAAAAGCAAAGTTTAGAAGGGCCTGTTTAGATTGATTTGAGTGCAGGCTTTTCTTCTTTTCTTCTCCTCAACTCCTTTGAAGTGTGGAATCGGGCCTCAGCTCAGATTCTTCACGGATTGAATGTTGGAGTTGATTTGAGCTTTTCTTCCTTTCTTTGAATGTTGAAAATCTCTTGATTTGCTCTTGAATGGCTCTTGGATTTTCTTCTAGACTTTCTTGGATTGATGAACTTGAGCACAGATGAAGTCTCCTTTGATTTCACTCCTTTTCTTTCACTCTATTTTTGAATCTCGGATTTTTCAAATGACGCTCTGTTTTTCCTCTTTCTGAAAGATTTTTCTTTTTCTCTCTTGATCTATATGTATATCTTTTGATTTGAAAACGGCCTCTCTATTTATAGACTCTGCAAAAATATAGCCGTTAGAAACAAAGAAATATAGCCGTTATTGAAAAATCTTACCGTTGACGCTGAGTTGGCATTCAGAAAAATCACGCCCAGATTTGTTGGAGTCGACTCCAGCTTTAGGCGAGTCGGCTCGAAGACGCGATACCAAAAATAGAAATATTCAGAAAGTTAAGGGGTCGACTCAAGAAAAATAAGGTGTCGACTCCTGACAGTCGGGGGTCGACTCATGAAAAGCAAGGGGTCGACTCGAGAAGTGCTCAGAAAAATAACTCTCTGGAGTCTGAGCGGAGTCGACTCACACAGTCATGGAGTCGGCTCGACAAATCGGGGGTCGACTCTTGAAATCACAGGGGTCGACTCGAGAAAATCAGGAATCTCTGTATACTGAGTGGAGTCGACTCTGAAACTCTAGAGTCGGCTCCGGAACGTATCAAAAATCAGAGAATTTTTGATTGACTTTGAAATTCGTTCCAGATTAATTTTAAATCAATTTTTGACTTGAATATAATAAATTTGTCATTAGGAATCAATTCAAGAAATGTTCCAAAAACTCATTGATTGAAATATGAAGTATAAAAATTTCTTTTTGAAAGCTTAAACATGGAGCTTGAAGTTACTTTCAAATTGATTAAAGTCATACTTAACATACTCATTGATTATTCTAAATAAATTCATTGCTCATGTAAATAAATTCATTGCATCTTTTAATATACTCATGGCTTTTGGTAATCATCAAAATCAATAAGATTGGGGCAACAATTTCTCAACAATCTCCCCAACAATCTCCCCTTTTTGATGATGACAAAAACATTGAGTATATGCATGATTAATTAAAGAATTTATTTTATTTTCATAGTTAGGCTCCCCCTGAATGAGGTAGCTCCCCCTATGAAACTCAAATAAATATCCATTCATTCAATTTAAACTCATACACAGTTTAATGTCAAAATTCAGCATTTTCATCTAAATTGCTTTTTCATTCATTCTCTGTATGTGTAATGTTTAATTATTACTCCCTTCTCTCATTCAATTATTTATTATATGCATATACAATAACATTCGTTTAATTTCTCCCATGCATATACAGTCATGTATAAAACTCTCCCCTTTTTTGTTATCAACAAAAAGGTAGAGAAGCATCAAACACAATCACATTCACGATTTAAGATATGCTTTAACATGAACTGAGATTCATTGATAAATAGAGAAGTACATTCAAACTCAGACTTACATTGAACATTCAAAACTAACTTTTCATTACATCATTGTATCAAAATGTAAAACATAATATAAATTTCATTACATTGCAAAGACTAAACATCTATTACATCAAAAATGTGTCCTTACAATCTTGTTAAGTGATCTATAATGTTCTTCATTCCATCAGTTTGAAGCTTGACATAATCTTCAGTCTTTCATCCACAAAAGTACAAGCAGTTAAAATCTTGTCTTGAAGTTCAGCATTGCACTTTGCATAAGTCTCACCATCTCCACAAATGTCTTTAAGTTCTTCAAAAATATTCTTTAAATCACCACTTAAAGACTCAGTAGAGGAGCTAAGAGTAGATTCAATCTTGGTGATCCGATCATCTAATGAATAGAGTTTCTTTAAGATTCATGAATTTACTTGTCAAACTCAGTCTTCATTCTATCCTCTGATCATCAAGAAGACTCTTGAGCTGCTTAACTGAAGATCTGAAAAACCAACTGATGAAGAAGATGGCTGATCAACATCGGAGCAGGAGAAGGGGCCGGAACTGGAACAGAAGAGCTAGGAGGCACAGGTGATGAATGTCTAACTGAAGGTCCAGGTGCCTCAACATCAGCGGCTCTATCTTCCAACTGATTTTTCCTTTCCCATCTGCCATCTTTCTTCACAAATCCCATTCTATGAATAGTAGCCAAACTATAGTAATCAGTGTGTCTCAAATTTCTCATTGGCTCACTATCGGAAATGATTATCCCTTGGCTTTGAAAAATCTTAGTTAATATCATGCCATAGGGTAGACTTGATTTCTTCTTGCTCCCACAGTCAGCAATGTACCAAATTATCATATTCGGAAGATTGATAGGTCTCCCAGTCACTATAGCATCCATAACAAAATATCTCTCTCAGATACATAATCAAACCTCCCAATCTTAGGGAATAGAATCCTACTACAATGTTATGGAGAAGCCTTAATTCCAAGGATAGTTGATTTGCATGGACTTCTTCAAAACCAACAATTTCTTTATTTAACAATCTTGATAGAGCTGGGCTCCTATCATCAGGTGAAAAAGTAGAAGTACCAGACACTGGAAGATCCAAAAGTCTTGAGAGTAAATCCACTGTCACATTTATCCTATTTCCTCTAATCAAGCTGACCAATCCATTATCTCCTCTTGACAGATTTTTATAAAATTCTTTAACCAAGGCTGGGTAGGTTGGACAATCTAATGAACACATTTTCTCCCATCCCATTTCAATTAACTGCTTCCTACAAGAAAACCTTCTGCCTCAAATAATTCAAAATCACCTTTCTCCCGGTTGTAATCACTCTATCGGCTAGGCGGTCTACCTGAGAGGTGGCCGTAGCAGGAGAAGCACTCGGAGTTGAAGAGGATGAGGTGGAATCCATGCTCGGAGAGGTTCGCGAGCGGGACGCCTCACCGTCTTCTTCCTCTTCATCCCGGCCGCTCCAAGGCTAGAACCACGGGTTTTAGGTGCCATTGATTTAGTGGAAAGGTTAATCAAGGGTTTCTAAGGATTTGGTAGGTTGGGAAAATTTTGGAGAGAGTTTTGATTGATTTGAGAAGATAGAAATGAACGAGGAGTCGACTCTGCCCTAGATAAATCGACCTGGGACCACTTCGAGTCGGCTCCCGCAAAGTGTGGGTCGACTCCGGGTAGTCACAGAAACCTATCCCGAAGTGGAGTCGACTCGCACAGAGATGGGGTCGGCTCCAGAGTTTCAGCAGAAACATGGAGTCGACTCCGATACTGACCGAGTCGGCTCCGAGACCATTTCAGAGCAAAAACATAAAGTTTCAGAGAATCTGAAATGTGTCCGGATATTGATCATAAAATTGATAAAAAATCATTGGATTTTAATAGATCAATTAGATATGAATTCTAGATAAGATTTCCTTAAAGATCAGGGATTTGAAAGAATTTTAGATAAAATTTCCTTAGGGGAGTTCTAGATAATTTTTCTTAGGGGTTTCAAATTCATTCTAATGGATCACAAATCCCTAACTCTCCTCTAAGATAACAGAATCTTTCTTCACTCAAGGGTTTTGTAAATATATCAGCTAATTGATCTTCAGTATTAACATAATCAAGACATATTTCTCCATTAGTTACATGTTCTCTAATAAAATGATATCTAATTTCTATGTGTTTTGTCCTAGAATGTTGAATTGGATTTTTTGTTAGATTAATTGCACTTGTATTGTCACATTTTATAGGTGTTTTGTCAAGTGTGATACCATAGTCTTCAAGTTGTCGCTTAATCCATAGGATTTGAGCACAGCAACTTCCAGCTGCAACATATTCAGCTTCAGTAGTTGATAATGCAACTGAATTTTGCTTTTTGCTAAACCATGAGATTAAGTTACTTCCTAAGAATTGGCATGCACCACTTGTGCTTTTCCTATCTAACTTACATCCAGCATAATCAGAATCAGAATATGCAATTAAGTTCAATGTTGAGTCTCTAGAATACCATAAACCTACATTTTTTGTTCCATTTAAGTATCTTAGTATTCTTTTAACAGCAATTAAGTGAGATTCTTTAGGTTCTGATTGAAATCTAGCACATAGACAAACAGAGAACATTATATCAGGTCTACTAGCAGTTAAGTAGAGTAGAGATCCGATTATACCTCGATAATACTTTTGATCAACTTTCTTACCTTCCTCATCTTTGTCTAACTTGCATGAAGGACTCATTGGAGTTCCAAGGGGTTTCATTGAATCCATACCAAACTTTTTGAGTAGTTCCTTCGTGTACTTGGTTTGGTTGATGAAAATCCCTTCCTTTTCTTGTTTGATTTGGAGTCCAAGGAAGAAGTTGAGTTCTCCCATCATGCTCATTTCAAACTCACCCTGCATCAACTTAGCAAATTCTTGACATAGAAGATTGTTAGTAGCACCAAAAATAATATCATCAACATATATTTGAACTACTAATAAATCTTTACCTTTTCTTTTCAAAAATAATGTTTTATCTACATTTCCTCTTATAAAATCATTTTCAATTAAGAATTTACTTAATCTATCATACCATGCTCTAGGTGCTTGTTTCAAACCATATAATGCTTTGTGCAATTTAAAAACGTGATTTGAAAATTCATGATCTTCAAAACCTGGTGGTTGTTCTACATACACTTCTTCATTTATAAATCCATTTAAAAAAGCACTTTTACATCCATTTGAAATAAGTTGAAATTCATGTGACATGCAAATGCAAGTAATAGTCTAATGGCTTCTAATCTAGCTACTGGTGCAAAGGTTTCATCAAAATCAATACCTTCTTCTTGATTATATCCTTTTGCAACTAATCTAGCTTTGTTTCTAATTACTATGCCATTTTCATCTAGTTTATTTCTAAATACCCATTTTGATCCTATAACAGAATGATCTTTAGGTCTTTCTACTAATGTCCATACATTATTTCTAGTAAATTGATTTAATTCTTCTTGCATAGCTAACATCCAATTATTATCTTTTTCAGCTTCTTCAATAGTTTTAGGTTCAATTTGTGATACAAATGCAAGATGATTACTAATATTTCTCATAGATGATCTAGTTCTTATTCCTTGAGATGGATCACCTATAATCAATTCCTTAGGGTGACTATAAGCGTATCTCCAATCTCTAGGAAGATCTATATCATTATGATTAGTGTTAGTATCATCATCCTTAGGTGAATCATTATCTTTAGCCTCTTGCTCATGATCTGAAGATACATCAATATTTAATTTTTCAAGATCTTTCTCAATTATGTTTGTATCTTCCTCATCATCAAACTTTTCGGAACGAGTTGCTAAAGATTCATCAAAAACTACATGAATGGATTCTTCAACAACTAAAGTTTTCTTGTTAAATACTCTATATGCTTTACTAGTTGTTGAATATCCTAAGAATATTCCTTCATCAGATTTAGCATCAAATTTGCCTAAATTATTTTTACCATTATTATGAACAAAACATTTACAACCAAATGCATGAAAATATCTAATATTAGGTTTTCTGTTTTGCCATAGTTCATAAGGTGTTTTCTTAAGTATTGGTCTTATTAGGGCTCTATTTAAAATGTAACATGCCGTGTTTATAGCTTCCGCCCAAAAGTACTTTGGTAGGTTGCTTTCACATAGCATGGTACGGGCCATGTCTTCTAAAGTCCTATTTTTCCTTTCTACAACACCATTTTGTTGTGGGGTCCTAGGTGCAGAAAAATTATGATTAATACCATTTTCAGCACAAAAATTTTCAAATAGGTGATTTTCAAATTCAGTTCCATGATCACTTCTTAGAGACACTATGGTAGTGTTTTTCTCATTTGTGACTTTCTTAAAGAATTTCAGGAATATCGAGAAAGTCTCATCTTTGTGAGCTAAAACAATACCCAAGTGTATCTAGAGTAATCATCTACAATCACAAGACCATATTTCTTTCCTCCTAGACTTGTGGTTCTAGTTGGTCCAAAAAGGTCCATGTGAAGTAGCTCTAATGGCCTAGAAGTTGAAACAACATTTTTAGATTTGAAAGAACTTCTTGTTTGTTTTCCAAATTGACATGCATCACATATTTTGTTGTTTTCAAAATCTATTTTAGGTAACCCTTTAACTAAGTCCATTTTAATTAGTTTTGAAATTAGGTGTGTGCTTGCATGACCTAATCTACGATGCCATAACCATCCAATTTCATTCATATTAGCATTATCAGCAATTAAGCAATGATCACTCATAGATAATTTATCTAGATCAACCAAGTAAACATTGCCATGTCTATAACCAGTAAATACAATGCTATTATCAATGGAATTAGATACTGTGCAGAAAGAAGTTTCAAATGATACTTTAAAATCTTTATCGCACAATTGGCTTATACTAATTAAGTTATGCTTCAAAATTAATGGACGTAGGTGTTGGATACACCGAACCACTATAAAATCATTGTGTTTATCCGTGCTTTAATTGTCTCTCTCTCTATCTCTTTTTGTGATTGAAATTATTTGCACTTAATTATTTCAAAGCAATAGTTTTAAAAAGGTTAAAATTTTAAAGAACCCAATTCACCCCCCCTCTTGGGTTGCCATCTGGGCCAACAATTGGTATCAGAGCAAGTGCTCATTTGAATTTGATCCAACGATCAAGAGCTAAAGATCCAAATGGCAGCTCAAGCTGGATCTTCATTTGCTGAAGGTCATTCTACAAATAGACCTCCTTTGTTTAATGGTTCCAACTATTCATATTGGAAAGCAAGAATGAGGATATTCATTCAAGCTTCAGATTATGAATTGTGGAGTGTCATAATTAATGGACCTAGCACACCCACACACATAGTTGATGGTTCTATTGTTCCTAAGCCCGAAAGGGATTGGAATGAAATGATAGGAAAATGGCTCAGCTTAATGCTAAGGCCATGAATGTTTTATATTGTTCTTAGATGCTAATGAATTTAATCGTATCTCTACATGTAATTCCGCAAAAGAGATATGGGATAGATTAGAGGTTACCCATGAGGGTACAAATCAAGTTAAAGAATCTAAGATTAATATTCTTGTTCATAAATATGAATTATTTAGCATGGAACAAACTGAATATAGCATGTATACTAGATTCACTGATATTGTAAATGGTTTGAAAAGTCTTGGTAAGACTTATACTAATTCTGAACTTGTTCGCAAAATTCTTAGGTCACTTCCAAGATCATGGGAAGCAAGGTGACAGCCATCCAAGAAGCCAAGGACCTCAACACTTTACCTTTGGAGGAGCTACTTGGATCACTTATGACCCATGAGTTAACCATGAAGCAGCACATAGAGGAAGAAGTGAAAAAGAAGAAGACTATAGCTCTTAAGGCTGCAAAAGTGAAGATAGCTGCAGTGATAATGATGATGACAGCTCTTCTTGCTAGAAAGTTTAAAAATTTATGAGAAGAAAGAAACCCTTCCACAAAAGAAAATCTGGAATTAAGATGGAAGGAGAAAAGAAAAAGAAAAGGACAAGGACAAAGAAAGAGAAAGACCCCTTAATTTGCTATGAGTGTAAGAAACCGGGGCACTTTAGATATGATTGTCCTCAACTAAAGAAAGCCTACAAGAAGAAGAAGAAAGCCTATGTTGCAACTGGAGTGACAGCGATGAATCCTCTTCAGAGGAAGAACAAAAAGAAGTTGCAAACATTTGCTTTATGGCGAACGACGACAACGAGGTAAGTTCTGAAAACCCTTGTGATGATTTTGCATTTGATGAATTATTTGAAGCTTTTAATGAACTAGTTGATGATTTTAAAGTTTGAAAAAGAAATACAAGTTTTTAAAAAATGATAACTCAATTCTCATTAAAGAAAAAGATAATCTTACTCATGAGATTAGATGCTGAAATCTGAAAATGAAATTTGACAAAAGAAAGAATCAATTTCCAATGAAAATGATAGACTAAAGAAGGAAGTTGATAAATATAAGAATATTGTTGATAAATTCACATATAGTTCTGAAAAACTTAATTTATTATTGAGTAATCAAAGAGCTATATTTGATAAGGCTGGATTAGGATATAGGCCTAACATAAAACAAAAATTTGTCAAAAACTTTTTAGAAAGAACAAAATAAAGATGATGTTACATGTCATTATTGTAACAAGAAAGGCCATAAATCCTATGAATGTAATGCAAGAAACAGTAACAAAAATTTAAATAGTAAAGGAAAGAAAATATGGGTTCCCAAAGGAACAATCTTTTATGCTACTAACCATGAAGGACCCAAGAAGGCTTGGGTACCTAAATATAAGACTTGATCATTTTTGCAGGAGTGTCTTGCGGCCAAAAGATCAAAGAGAAAGTGGTATCTCGATAGTGGCTGCTCAAGACACATGACGGGTGACAAGGATCAATTCATCACCCTTGAAAGCAAAAGAGGAGGAGTTGTTACGTTTGGTGACAATGGCAAAGGCCAAATCATGGGGTTTGGTAAATTCAAATAACTCCCTCCACATATATTGAAAATGTCTTATATGTCAATGGTTTAAAGCATAATTTAATTAGTATTAGCCAATTATGTGATAAAGGTTTTAAAGTATCATTTGAAGCATCTATCTGCACTGTTTCTAATCCCATTGATAATAGCATTGTTTTACTGGAAATAGAAATGGCAATGTATACTTGATTGATTTAGACAATTTGTCTACTAGTAATCATTGCTTAGTTGCTAATAATGCTAATATGAATGAGATTGGTTGGTTATGGCATCGTAGATTAGGTCATGCAAGCACACACCTAATTTCAAAATTAATTAAAATGGATTTAGTAAAAGGTCTTCCACAACTAGATTTTGAAAATAACAAAATTTGCGATGCATGTCAATTTGGAAAACAAACTAGAAACTCTTTCAAAACTAAAAATATTGTTTCCACTTCTAGGCCACTTGAACTACTTCACATGGATCTTTTTGGACCTACTAGAACCACAAGTCTAGGAGGAAAGAAATATGGTCTTGTGATTGTAGATGATTATTCTAGATACACTTGGGTATTATTTTTAGCTCATAAAGATGAGACCTTTCCATTATTTTTGAAATTCTTTAAGAAAGTCACAAATGAGAAAAACAACACCATAGTGTCTCTTAGAAGTGATCATGGCACTGAATTTGAAAATCATTTATTTGAAAACTTTTGCATTGAAAATGGCATTCATCATAATTTTTCAGCACCTAGAACACCACAACAAAATGGAGTTGTAGAAAGAAAAAATAGAACTTTAGAAGACATGGCCCGTACCATGCTATGTGAAAGCAACCTACCAAAATACTTTTGGGCGGAAGCTATAAACACGGCATGTTACATTCTTAATAGAGCTTTAATTAGGCCAATCATTAAGAAAACTCCTTATGAACTATGGAACAATAGAAAACCAAACATAAGTTACTTTCATGCATTTGGTTGTAAATGTTTCATTCATAATAATGGTAAAGATAATCTAGGAAAATTTGATGCAAAATCTGATGAAGGCATTTTCTTAGGATATTCAACATCTAGTAAAGCCTATAGAGTATTTAACAAGAGAAACTTAATTGTAGAAGAATCTATTCATGTAATTTTTGATGAATCTTTAGCATCAAGTTCAGGAAAAATTGATGATGAGGAAGATACAAACATATTAGAAAGAGACATTGAAAAATTAATATAGATGTATCTTCAGATCATGAACAAGAAGCTAAAGATAATGATTCTCCTAGTGTTGATGTTGTTGATGCAAATCATAATGATGTAGATCTTCCTAGAGATTGGAGATATGCCTATGGTCATCCAAAAGAATTAATTATAGGTGATCCATCTCAAGGAGTAAGAACTAGATCATCAATGAGAAACATCAATAATCATCTTGCATTTGTATCTCAAATTGAACCTAAAACTATTGAAGAGGCTGAAAAAGATAATAATTGGATGTTAGCTATGCAAGAAGAATTAAATCAATTTACTAGAAATAATGTCTGGACACTAGTAGATAGACCTAAAGATCATTCTGTTATAGGATCAAAATGGGTATTTAGAAATAAATTAGATGAAAATGGCATAGTAATTAGAAACAAAGCTAGATTAGTCGCAAAAGGATATAATCAAGAAGAAGGAATTGATTTTGATGAAACTTTTGCACATAGCTAGATTAGAAGCAATTAGATTATTACTCGCATTTGCATGTCATATGCATATCAATTTATTTCAAATGGATGTTAAAAGTGCATTTTTAAATGGATTTATAAATGAGGAAGTTTTTGTTGAACAACCACCTGGTTTTGAAGATCATGAATTTTCAAATCATGTTTTTAAATTGCACAAAGCACTATATGGTTTAAAACAAGCACCTAGAGCTTGGTATGAAAGATTAAGTAAATTTCTAATTGAAAATGATTTTACAAGAGGAAATGTTGATAAAACTCTATTTTTGAAAAGAAAAGATAAGATTTATTAGTAGTACAAATATATGTTGATGATATTATATTCGGTGCTACTAACAATCTTTTGTGTCAAGAATTTGCTAAGTTAATGCAGGGTGAATTCGAAATGAGCATGATGGGAGAACTCAATTTCTTCCTAGGACTTCAAATCAAGCAAAGCAAAGAAGGGATTTTCATCAATCAAGCAAAATACACAAAAGAACTTCTCAAGAAGTTTGGAATGGAGTCAATTAAACCCCTTGGAACACCTATGAGTCCTTCATGCAAATTGGACAAAGATGAAGATGGTAAGAAAGTAGATCAAAATATTATAGAGGTATAATCGGATCTCTTCTTTACTTAACAGCTAGTAGACCAGATATCATGTTTGCTGTTTGTCTATGTGCTAGATTTCAATCTGAACCTAAAGAATCTCACTTAATTGCTGTAAAAGAATCTTAAGATATTTAAGTGGAACTAAAAATGTAGGTTTATGGTATTCTAGAGACTCAACACTAAACTTGATTGCATATTCTGATTCTGACTATGCTGGATGTAAACTAGATAGAAAAAGTACAAGTGGTGCATGTCAATTTTTAGGAAGTAACTTAATCTCTTGGTTTAGCAAAAAGCAAAATTCAGTTGCATTATCAACTGTTGAAGCAGAATATGTTGCAGCTGGAAGTTGCTGTGCTCAAATCCTTTGGATTAAGAGACAACTTGAAGATTATGGCATAGCACTTGATAAAACTCCTATTAGATGTGATAACACAAGTGCAATTAATTTAACTAAAAATCCAATTCAACATTCAAGAACAAAACACATTGAAATTAGATATCACTTTATAAGAGAACATGTAGCTAATGATGAAATTTATCTTGATTATGTTAATACTGAAGAACAATTAGCTGATATATTTACAAAACCCTTGAGTGAAGAGAGATTTTGCTATCTTAGAGGTGAATTAGGGATTTGTGACCCTTTGGAATAATCTTGAAACTCTAAGGAATAACCATCTAGATTTTTATTAAATTCTTAATATTCCTTTCATAATTTTAAGGACAAATTATCTAGTCTTCTGAGCAATTTGATTCTTCATATTCCAAAGATTTTTTCAAAATTTTATTAAACCTATTTTGACAAGTTTCAGATGTTTGAATCTCAGTTATTTTTCTCTGAAACTGTCAGTGGAGTCGACACCTCAGTTTGGGGAATCGACACCTTGTCTGTGTCGCTCTCGGTCTCTGACCTTGGAGCCGACACCCGTATAAGTGGAGCCGACTCCAGTTCGAGCGCTGACTGTGTTAACGATTTGGAGTCGACACCCAACTTTGCGGGAGTCGACACCTGGGGGTCCCAAATCGATTTTATTAGGGCAGAGTCGACACCTTCGTCATTTCGTTCTTTTTCAATCCTCAACCAAACTCTTCCCAAACTCTCTTAAAACTTCCCCAACTCAAATTCCACTCATTTCGAATCTTTCCAAGGATCTTAATGGCACCTAAGAGGAGAGGATCTGTGATTGGATCGCCCATGACGACTGGGAAACGTTCGGCGAGGCGACCCGTCTCCAGCGAGGAATCTTCAACCCAATCGGACAATCCTAATCCTTCTTCTCCTCAGGTAGACACATTAGCGGGAGAGTGATCACAATGGGTAGGAAAGTCGATTTTGAATTCTTTGAATCCGAGGGATTTTCAATTAGGAATCAAATTAAAGAGTTAGGCTGGGATAAAGTTTGCTCATTAGATGTTCCCACCTATCTTGCCCTTGTCAAAGAGTTCTACTTCAATCTATCGAGAGGAGATGGTGGAATCGTGAGTTCTGTCAGAGGTAAAAGAGTCCATCTCACATTTCAAAAACTAAGAAACCTTTTGAGCATTCCCATCACTGGATTGGTAGCCGACATCCACAGTGAGAGGTCAGACGCTTTGTCAAGGATGTTAGGGAGAGAGGTAACAAAATTTGAAGAGGTTAGGGCTAACCAATTGCCATTGGAATTGAGATTACTTCATAATATTTGCAGTAGGATTTTATTTCCCAAGACCGGTCAATTTGAGTATGTCTCCGAGCGAGATATAGTGCTGATAGATAGTGTGTTGACTGGTCAAGCCATAAACCTAGTTGCAATGATGATTTTTTATATGGCCGAGGCTGGAGGAAAAAGGAGATCATCCCTACCCTATGGCATGGTTCTAACTATGGTTTTCAGGAGCCAAGGAGTTGTGATTTTGGATAATGAACCTTCCAAGAACCTCAGGCATACCAATTACTATAGTTTGGCCACCTTGCATCGGATGGAATTTGTAAAGGTCAATGGGCATTGGGAAAGGAAAGGCAATTTGGATGAGAGAGCCCCTGAGCTTAGACCTTCTGCACCTTTTGAGGCTGGTCCGTCTGTGAGGGTTCCCTCTCCACAGCCTAGCAGTTCGGTTCCTGTTCCTGTCCCTGCTCCTGCCTCTGCTCAAGTTTCTGATCAGCCATCTACTTCATCTTTCGGATTTTCAGACTTTCAATTGGAGCAACTTAAAGGTTTACTTGCTGCTCAGAAAGATGAATTGAAGACTGAGTTTGATAATCATTTTATAAACTTAAGAGAGACTCTCTACTCATTGGATGATCGCATTAGTAAAATCGAGTCCACTCTTGGTTCATCTGCGGAATCCTTAAGTAACGATCTCAAGCACATATTTAAAGAACTCAAGGATATCTGTGGAGACTCTGAAACCTACTCCATGTGCAATGCCGAGCTTCAAGATAAGATAATGACTGCATGTGCTTTTGTTGACAGAAGATTAAAAGAATTTGTAGGAACTCAGAGTGATGGAATGCAAAGAATTTTAGATCATTTGCAAAGGATTATTAGAACCAATCTATGATTTTCATGTAATGAAGTAAAAGTTGTTTGATGTTTCATTTTGAAATCTTAATGTAAAATTGTTGTTTGATGTATAGTTTGATAGTTGACAAAGTTCAGTTCATTTTGTAACACTTGACTTTTTAATGCAATGAAATTATCTTTTGATCTATCAATTTTAACATTTTACTTAACTTCTCTTAGTCTTTTTGTTGATTACAAAAAAGGGGAAGAAAGTTATGTCGTATATGCATTGATTATTAGTTAAGCATTGATTGGTATTTGATTGATATCAAGTTATTTTGGATATGCATTAATTTAAATAAGCTTAAGTGAAAATTGATATAACTAAATTCCAAGTATCAAACATGTAAAGCAAAAGGAAAAAATTGTTAAATTGAACTTCATAGGGGGAGCTACCTTATTCAGGGGGAGCTTACCTGTGAGGATCATATATTTAAAAATTTTGATTTAAGAATCCTATGCATATACTCAATGTTTTTATAATCATCAAAAAGAGGGAGATTGTTGACCCAATTATTGATTTTGATGATTAATAAAGGAATTGAGTATATTTATTGTGTTACTGATGAATTTAACAAGTGTTTCAGGGCTTAAAAATATTTGTTTAATCAAAAGGCATTTAGAAACATATTTTGAATCAAGTGCCAAAGGTAAGTTTTAAAATTCAGAACTTGGAGTCGACACCTAGGAAATCTGGAGCTCACCCCATGACCAATCAAATGTCTTTCTGATTTTTGATACGGTCTGGAGCTGACACCCAGAGTTTCGAGCCGACACCCAGAGTCTCGGAGTCGACACTTACAGTGTCTGGAGCCGACTCCAACACGGGGACAAAACGTATGATTTTTGACTACCTTGGAGCCAACACTTACAGTCTTTTGGAGCCGACACCTGACCATGGCTAGCCGACACTTAACTTTTTCGGAGCCGACTCCTCGATGAACTCAGAACTTTCTATTTTTGGATACACAACTTGGAGCCGACACCTGAAAAGTTAGAGCCGACTCCAACCTGTCAGAAACGGATTTTTAAAATGCCAGATCAGCTCAAACGGTAATATTTCCTTTTCCCTAACTTCTAACAGATATATTTTGTTTGGAAAAACTTTCCAGGTACATTCCAACAGCTAGTTTTCTTACCAAAAATGGATTAAAGGAAATCTATAAAAAGGGGGAGAAAGCTCGTTTGAAAAAGAACGGAAAAAACGGAGTGAATACAAATCAAAAATCCGAGAAGTCTTGAGCCTGAAATCAAAGAGAAAAGTATCCAAGTTCAAATCCTTCCACTCCAAAAAGCTCAAAGAGAAATCCAAGGCATTCAACTTGAAAAATTGGAGGATTTCCCAAAAGAAGAAAAAGCTCTGTTTTTTGTGATTTTCCAACTTCTCATCTGTAACATCTGTGAAGAATCAAAGCTGAGGCCTGATTTAACATCTCCAAAGAGAAGAGGAAAAGAAGAAAAGCTCAAATCCAATCTACTTCAAACAGGCTTTTCTAACTTTGTTCATTTACTTTGAATATTTGCTTATTTGAGGAGTTGTTTGTTAATATAAACATTATTCTTTCTTGTTTTTGCTAGTTCAATCAGGGGGATTGAATTAGTGGAGGCAGTATACCTCGGGGCAAGCTAGATTAGCTTGAGTTTGGGTTTTATGCTGGTGAGCCCGAAAAACCAGCTGGGTTCGTTGTGCACCCGAAAAATAATAAGTTTTGAGTTGTGATCTTGTAAAACAACTCGACTGTAATTTAGTTGATTATAGTGTGGACCCAAGTGGAACTTGGGAGTGGACGTAGGTGTTGGATACACCGAACCACTATAAAATCATTGTGTTTGCGTGCTTTAATTGTCTCTCTCTCTATCTCTTCATTTGTGATTGAAATCTATTCTGTACTTAATTATTTCAAAGTCAATAGTTTTAAAAAGGTTAAAAAAATTTTAGAACCCAATTCACCCCCCCCCCCCCCCCCTCTTGAGTTTCCATCTGGGCCAACACTTCCAAATAAATAGCTGAACCCTGGGAAGGATGGGAAGCTTCCAGATCCAAGTAGCATCCTTCGTGCGCTGAGATTGAGGCCTGAAAATCTTCATAAGGTCCCTAGTAGGGGTCCTAGAGAGACAAGATCTCTACCAAAGCCTAGAGTTAGACGAGCGGCCAGGTATAAGAGGCATCAAGAGAATCCGCCGAGAAAGCTCCTCACTGATGAATCGGGTCACCGAGGGGATATGCCAGAGGGGGATCTAAGAAAATCAAATCCTTAACCCTTAAACTGGTGGGGGCATCAATATTAATAAAAGAGGGCCACCGAGAGAGAAGAAGCTCAAAAAATCCAAGTATCCTGGATAACATCAATCGAGTAACCATTTCCAATCATCCAGAAGATATTATTCAGGATAGACTGACCATACCTCGGGATGGCAGAATGTGCAAACCAAACGTCCAATCACCATACCTCGCTCACATCAGAGAGCTCCAAAGACACTATGGCTCTAGGAGGAATCATGATGCATGTCTGGCTAGTAGAGCTTCTCTTCTAACAATCATAGACTGGATCCTGAGGTCACCTTTTTGGATAGGCATACAAACCGTGTCCCAGGATAAGAGGTGAATACCGTGACCATCTTGCATAGAAGCCTATAGAAAATCTTTGAAACATCTCTCAATCCTCTTAAGACAAGTAATCGGGATGGCAGCATTCGAAAGAAGATATAGAGGAGGTGAGGAAAGACTCGAACGAATAATGATGACCCTAGCCATCATAGATAAGCCGGTGACCTGCCACCCCTCAATACGCTGACGAACCCACCTCTCAAGCTCAGAATAGTTAGAACAGCAGGGTCATCTACCAGTTATGGGGATCCCCAAATACATAAACCGGTCAATCTGAGTAGAGATACCCAACAAATTGATAATGGCTTCCCTGGTGGATCTGGTAGTCTTCAGGCTAAAACATATATAAGACTTAAGAAAGTTAACCTTCTGTCCCGAAGCCTAACAATAACGCTGAATAATAGAATGTAAAGAAGCCGCATTATCAATGGAAGCCTGACCTAGGAGAATATAGTCATCAGCAAAAAGAAGATGAGAGATTGAAGGGCCCTCACGCCCAGCCATAAATGGGACAATCCACCGATCCTGCTAAGCCTAATAGAAAGCACATGAAATATCATCTGCAGCCATAATGAATAGTAAAGGGGATAAAGGGCACCCCTACCGCAGCCCCATCGAAGAGTGGAAAAACTCAGTCGGGCTCCCATTGATGATCAGAGAAAAAGAAGGCCTCAGAATGCATGTCATAATCCACTCAATAAACAGACCATCAAACCCAAACTCCTGAAGAGAACGGTGCAAAAAGGCCCAGCTCAATCTATCATAAGCTTTCTCCATATCAAGCTTAACAGCCATGAGGCATCGATTGACCGGGGCTCTCTGGAGATCATGCATAAACTCTTGAGCGATGAGGACGTTATCCGATATAGTGTGCCCTCCAATAAATGCCCCATTTTCAACAGAAATGAGGCGAGGAATCACTAGACGAAGGCGGCCAGCTAAAAGATGAGCATATACCTTATACAAAGTAGTGCATAGACTAATGGACCGAAAATACTGCGGGAGAGAAGCATCCGAGCGCTTGGGCACCAAAGTAATAAGAGTCCGGTTCCATTCCGAAGGAATGTGTTTAGATTGGAAGACAATCTGAATAGCCTGAACCACCTTCTACCCAACAATATACCAGTAGTGACGGTAAAAGAAAGGCGGAAACCCATCAGGCCCAGGGGCCTTATCCGGACCAAGCTCCCAAAGAGCCACCCGAATCTCTTCCGCAATGATCAGCCTGACAAGCATATCATTATCCAGGGAAGAAACCTTTCTAGAGTCAGGAACTTGAACGATCAGAGCCCCATCACCAGTGGACTCAGCCCATCTAGACTGAAAGAAATGAAGAAGCATATCCCGAATAGAGTGGATGTCCTCCTGATAGTATCCCTCAGCATCAACTAACCTCAGAATCCTATTAGCTACACGCCGCTTTAGAGTAGCCTGATGAAAAAATCTCATGTTACGGTCTCCGTCACAAATCCACTGAAACCTAGACCTCTGCCTCCAATACACCTCCTGCTGCCGAAGAAGAGAGTGGTGATGAGCTAGCATGTCCCGAAGCGAAGAGAGATCAGAGTCCAGCAGAAAACCATCCTGGTCCTCCTTCGCCTGCAATGCATTAATATCGGCTTCAACTTGTTCCACTTGTTTGACTAGATCCCCAATCTCCAGCCTGTTCCATCTGGATAGTTTGCATCTTGCCAGCATAAGACGGCGAGATAAATGATAAATAGCATTACCCCTGACAGGTAGATGCCAAATCTGAGAAATGATAGTCCGAGCAGCAGAATGGATTGTCCAAAACTGCTCGAATCTAAACTGTTTTCGCTGATGCTGATCAACCTTCGTGGATATCAAAATGGGGAAATGATCGGATGCAATCCAAGGAAGGTGAGTAATGGTAACCGTAGGATACATATGAAGCCACTAAGCCGTAGTCATAGCTCTGTCTAATCTCTCCCAAACACAAGCAGACCCCTGATGGTTATTGCACCAAGTGAATTGGGGCCTCGAATACCCCAAATCCAACAACCCAGAAGAACCGATGAAGGTCCTAAATTCATTGATGTCAGCTGAGCCAGTGACCCATCTGCTCCCATGTTTTTCGTTAGCCTCGGTGATACAGTTAAAGTCACCAGCAATGATGGATGGAAGACCTTAAGCAAGAAGGGAAAGCAGCTCAGACCAAAGGACCCATCTCTCCCGGTAATCCATACTGATATAGACAGCCGATAGGAGCCAGGGGTCGAAAGTCCCCTCAGAGACAACAAGGCCAATATGCTGGTTGCACTGATGAAAAGCATCAATCCTAACAGCAGAGGCATGCCAAATGGGAAAAATACCCTTAGACAGACCCTCAGCCTCCACCGCATAAGAGGACCAAGAACGAGCAATCTGTCTCCGAAATCGGGCCAGACTATCGCCCGATAACCTAGTTTCTAAAAGGACACATATGTCAAAATTATAAACTGCAGCAATCTACCAAAAGAGGATCGAAATGAAGGCTTTCGAGCTCCTCTAACATTCCAAAGTAAGATCTTTATTTACAAGCTGGAGGAAGCTGGGACCCCTCCCTGGTCCTCCACCATAACACTGTCAGAAAGACACCCATTCGACAAGGTGCCACCCTCAAATATCTGTGATGAACAGGCCTTCAGACATTCCAAATAAACGCCAAGCTCAGCAGACCAGGGAGACTAAGCCGAGGATAAGGAAGCTGAGCCCTGGCCCATATTATCTCCAGTTGCAGCCTCCAAGGAAATGCCTACAACCCTATCAGGGTGGGTCATCACCACAACCTGACCACCTTCCTAGCAGTAGGAGGGTAGGGCCAACCTGTATGGAGAAAAGATTTTCTCCCAACTACTTTTAGAAATAGGAGCCCTGCCTTTCCCCTTCCGCTTCTCTGATTTAGAGATTGACCTTCGAACTGACATCTGTCGGTCTGGCCTGCTTGAGGGGACCTAGAAATGCATCCCTACTCTCCAGGTGGCCTCCTACACCCGAAACCAATCCAAGAGAGGCAAAAGGATTCTTAGACACCACGGGTTGAGACAGACTAGGCTCAGGGGTCCCAACCTTCTCAGCAAGCAGCAACCCTTTTCTGAAGCTTTAAAACCAGCACGCTCCCCTTGTCCCGGCACAGTCACCATGGCGGAAATCCCCTACTCCAAATCCACCACTGAGAGGGCCGAAGCTTCAGCTGGACAGACCACCACCTTCGAGGACAAGGGAAACCTCCGACGAGCCAACTTCATCGGAGAAACCCATCCTCAAACGAACCTCCTTCACCCGAGCGCAAATCAGCTTTCACATACTGAGGAGCTGAGCAAGGGGCTGAGGCAACCGGCGATGACTTCGGCTGAGACTTCCTCCTCTTAGCCAGCTGGGGACAGGAGATGACCCTTCGCTAATGGACGACAGCTATCCATGGGCCGTAGACAAAGCAGCTAGCAGAACCCTCCTCGTCTGACATGGCCAAATGCGAGAAAGGGCCTTCAAGGTGCAACGTGCCACATCTCGGGCAAATCCCCTCCAAGTTCTCATATGCAAATTGCTGCCAGACAGGGTTATTAATCCCTTGTACTCGAGTTCTCGGCCGAAGAGGGCGACGGAGATCAACGCAGAGGCATGCCCTCGCAAACCCTCCCCTGTTCTTAGCTAAGGTAGCAGCATAGCACAAATGTATTGTCCTGCTGGCTCCAGGATTGCCCTGAGGATATCCTCCTTCCAGAACTCCAACAGAAGATTCGGCAGCTTCACCCACAGCAGAGCCGAAGGGATGGAATCGTCCATCGGAGTGAACTCCGGCCTCCACGCTTCAGTCGCAATGACCTAGCCATTGACCACCCACGGACGATTCAGAACCAAGTCACAGGCAGCCAGATCTTCAAATCAGAAGATATGGCAGCAGAATGCCAAACTGATAGGGATGATGTCACCAGGGACTCCGGCACGCCTGAATTCCCTGATGAAATATTTTGCCGGAACCCATCAATGGAAGGAACGAGCGAGAACGGCCCTCTGTTGCCATCCATCCATCTCAGCTTCCAACTCCGCCATCGGAACACAGACAACGTCTGGAAACCAAGCCTCTAGCTATGCCACCTCTACCGGCGAAGGTGACGGAGAGACCCATTGAAACCCGAAATCCGCAGCCCTCCTCCTGGGAACCCGGTCGTCGGCAGCCCCATCAGAAGCCATAGGAGAAGAGGGGACGATGGAAGGAATGACCAGAGAGAGGCAAAGACGAAGACGACAAGGATCGCCGGAGATCTGGGAAAAAAGGGTTCAGAACACAAATCTTAAAGCAAAGCCTTCAAACAGCACCAGAGAGCAGAAGCCTTGGCAATCTCATTGGCTTTGTTTGTGCTTTTGTATTTGATTATTATTATTATTATTGAAACGGGGAAGATAATGATCTTCGAATAATGTTTATCCTTCTTTAGCTGTTTTGCTTCCAAATTCTTCTTCTAACTGCAGCTGCCTTATGTTTGAAACACTTATTTTTTTCATCTATCTCTTTGCTTCATAAATCTGTACATACACCGTAAATGTTTGGTTTTTCTCATAAAACAAAATTCTAGCGGTTAAGCCTCCCTTCGATCAAGTCCTCACAATAAAGGTAGCAGGTTCTATTGGGTGTGGCAGATGGTGGCTACCTAATTGATCAGACTGAGGCTAGAGTTATACTCTATGTCCTTAAGATAATTTCGTCCCACAATGATGCTTACGGTCAGTATAACGATTGTCTCCCAGGATACAACAGTCTCCTTTTGATGAAAGCAGCACTACAATTCACCAAAAAATTGAACCAAGAATGCTACTCTCTTTTTAATGCACTATTGCTATATTACCCTTAGGAAAGTATGCAAATGCCTAAAAGAGAACTCAATTCAGAATGGAATTGGAATGAATGAAATGAAAGGGTCTAGGGTCCTATTTATAGGTTTTTAGGTGCCCCTTGGAAGCAACCCTATGAATTTAATTTAATTTGAATTCTTTGATCGAAGGATGTGAGGGTTAAGGGCTTATCACCCCTGATATGCCCTTTAGACATCGTGATCTTCAGATCAGGCGATCGGATAAGCCTTTTCTTGACTATGATATGAAGATCAGCCGATCAGATAAGCCTATCCTCATCCTGATATGCCTTTTCATCATCGTGATCTGATGATCACGTTATCAGATAGGTCGTTGCACATCTTTGATATGCTTTTTCATGATGGACCGTTGACTTATCTCCAACCATACGATCGGACGGGTGCCTTATCACCAACCGATGATCAGACGGACGCCTTATCACCTACCGACGATAGACGGATGCCTTATCACCAACCATCCTATTGACTGGTCAACCAACCATTCTGTTGACTGGTCAACCGATTGAATCGCAATCGCGATTGTGATTTGATCACTGCATCTCGACCCTTCATCCGATCAATTGATCTCAGCCCCTTATCTTGATCCGATCAGTCTCCACCGTCGGATCATCATGATCTAAAAAAAAAATTAAAGCCCCTCAAGACGATGCGCACATGCAAAGTGCGCCTACAAAGCGCCCATTGCGCCCTTCGCACATGTGCGTGCGCAAGGGTGATGCGTAGCATCACCCTACGCTCTCCACTTGTGGTGAGCCTAAGGAACTTAAGCTTCAAGGAAGTAGTTTCCATATAAGTGAACCTTCCTTTCTTGATTTTTCCGATATGGGACTAAATGTCCCCGTAATTTCTTATTCATACACATAAGGAGTAATGAGCTTTCAAGGCCCATTAGGGTATTCAAGGCCTATTTTGGCCCATTACCCAACAGGTTCAAAACCGTTGATTTCATGCCAACAATGCATGATAAGATGTCACCACTCAAATGTGATGGCTTTAAGGTAAATGACAAGGTAGGGGTGCAACTCGGGCTCATGAAACTTGGGTTTTCTTGAACCCTAACCCTAACCCTATTTATAAAATGTCAACCCTAACCCTAACCCTAACCCTATTCGTAAAACCTCAACCCTAACCCTATTTTTAAAAATCGGGTTCGGGTTGAGTTTCGGGTTGGAATTCGGGTTGATAGAATATATATATATATACATGACAATCTGAAACAAACAAGCTTAACATTGCACAAATAAGCTAAAGTTTGAAACAAATAAGCTTTACATTGTACAAACAAGCTAAAGTTTGAAACAAACAAGCTTCACATTTCAAATTACATATCTAAAAATATACATCTTTTACATAAGATTAAACAAAAAAAAGTACATTCTTAAACCAAAATATATCCAAAGTAATCCAAATGTTGCATAACATTTCAATAGCCACTATATGCATTGATGAAGTCACCTTTATCCTTCGAAAGCAGAAAATATTGAGACGATATAAAGAGCCAGTTAGAAGACCACATAAGTCTGATATGAGAAATCTTTTCCAAGCAGCGAGACTGCATTCGCCATCCAAAGCTCTCTGATTTTTTACTCATCACCCCTTTCCCATATGTTTTAGTTTTCTGCTCATCACCTCTTCCCAGATGCTTTCATAAAATTTTGGCAAACTTCATATTAGAAGTTACAAATGTCTCAAAGAAGATAATTAAAAAAAAATAAAGATACTAGTTTGGCCCACAAACATTACATGATAAAATGCAATGGTTAAAGGTATATTGCTCATTTTAAAAGGTAATGAAGGTTCTGGTGGAATGTTCATACCAAAAATCATCACTTTTACAAAACTATTGTCAGCTCTACATATTTTAAACCTAACAAACAATGCTAAATCATCACTTTCACAACACCAGTGGGCCTGCTGCTTGTGGCTTTGCAGGTTCAGATTTTCTTGGGTTCGGGTTGACTGCAACCCTAACCTGGCCCAAATTGCAAATCGGTCCGGGTTCAACTCGGATCCTTCAGATTCGGATTAAGCAAACTAGAGTTTAAGTACTGCTGCAAATCAGGTTCCGCGGGCTGAGTTCGGATTGAACCCAACTCAAATTGTACCCTTATAACAAGGTATATACAGCGTTAAGATGTTCTCAGATTGTCCAGGTTAATTTCTAACGACAGTCCTGATGAAACTGATCCCAGAATGCAGCCAAATCAGTTGTGATGATCCAGCCTTCACTGGTATCTAACTCGTTCCATTCATTCCTGAGCCTGTTCTCCGAGAGGTTATTGGAATTGCTGCTGATAGGATCCTTTTAATCATTGGATTCCGCCGACAACTTTTTAGATTTCCACCCTTTACGATGAACTTGGGGCATGCGCAGCTGGTCGCCATAGGGAGAGTACTTTGATGGTATTTACAAAAGAAACTAAAAAAAGAAAAAAAACCACCTTTAACGTAAAATGGCTTAAGAGGCTGTTTGGAGTGGAAGATGGTATATTCCCATGGTAATCCTATATTTCTAAAATTAAAGATTAATTGACATCACTTTTCTATTAAACTTTTAACTTCAACATTGAAGGCAAATGAGACTCTTAGGAATAATTTCCTACACTTCAAATATCAAAATTTAAGGCGGTGAAACTTAGCTCTTCCTGACTTTGTTCTTCCCTAAAGAAATAAAGCACAGCAACCCATCTACATTTCTAGCAAACATAATAGCTCGTTGTTGCAATCAAAACCACTTGAAGATGGGAATGGATGGAGAGGAAGCTAGAAGAACTTATCAGCCTTGATTGATTGCCGAATTATATCAGATAAACCAAGGAAGAAGACGACCACTCTGTCTCCCTCTCCTTCTAATCAACTCTAAGTCAGCTTTGCCTTCAATGAATTCTTGAGGAAGAGGCATCCAAGCTAGCCTCATGTTCTCTGTTATTTGAATTTTGAAAGAGATTTCTGACTCGGTTCTTCTGATGAGTCTTATTTTGTTCCTTCACCCGCTGACCCTTCTTCTTCTTCTTCTTTCTTTTTAACTTGGTTCAAACCGATCGAGCAGACCAAGTTTGGTCTAGTTTAGGTTTGGTCTAGTTTGGCTAGGTCTCACAGTCATTATGATATTTTACCCTTTCCAATAATGGCTCTGAAGCACCCATTTTGAAATTTTCCCTGCTGTCTAAATAATGTATGATCAAAGGGGTGTACTACATTAAGGGGCCATTTAGTTCTTCATAATAATCTATATGATAATTTAATGCTACCATATAAATCACTCTATTTAATAATTAGACATCGTAATTTGAATGATAATATTTGATTTTCAATAATCTAAGATTACTATAAACCATGATAATCGATTCCCTTTGAGAGGTGAGTATCTAAGATTATCAAAGTCATGTAATCTTAAATTATAATCTTAACTTGCATATAAATAATTAATAATACTTAATCTAATTATTTATTAAATTATACTAGATAATATTTAAATATTTAATGTTATATTTATGTTTCATATTAAATACATATATAAATATAATATTTTATATTAATATGAAATTTAATATTAATAAAATATTTAATATTTTAAACACTATTATTATAATATCATATAATAATATGTAAATATTAAGTTTTAAATTATTAGTATTTATGACTTTTTATATTAAATTATTATATAATATACTAAATATTTATATATTATATGTTACGTATACTATATAATAGTATATTTGATAATATCAATACATATTATATTTTATATAATATATATTAAATATTATAATAATTAATATAATATTTCTAAAATTAGTTTATAAGGATCTTGATTTTTATCAAAATATTTTATATTCTAGCAAAAGAAGAGAATGCCACTTAAAAGACTAAAAAGATTTATAACAAAATTCAAATAAAATTCAAAGACATAAATAGTATACTGATTATCATATTTTTTGTTATTATAAACCAACTACGGTAATCTTATATTCCTAAAAATCTAATTACCAAGTGCTTTACTAGGAAAGTAAAATCTTAATAATATTACATCACTATGAACCAAATGCCATCTAAGTGGTTTGAAAATTTCTGCCTTCTAAAAGGTTTCGTTGATTAATTCCAAGTGCAAGAGTCATGCATATGGAGGTCATGTGGTGAGTCTGTTCGCATAGTAATTTCTTTTCTTCTCCATCAAATTAAATCATCTTCCTCCCTTAGAAAGTTTCCGATGCTAAGAAGTTAAGAACAAAAACAAAAAACAAACCACCAAAAAGAGCAGCTGATATGACCTTGGCTGCAAAATGTCTCATATAATACTAAATAAAATTCAAACAAATTAAAAAATCAAATATTATCAAATACATATATTAGATATAATTATTTAATCATTATAATAATTATTATAAGAATGCTTGGCAGAGTTGGCATAACAATAATAATAATCTGATCTCAATCATTCCTTAATAATAATCAAGGACTAGGCAGTAAATAAATATCAAAGGTAGGAGTCCTGGATACATTCAAGATTTAATTATTATATGGCCATGATGCTGCAATCTAATCTTAAATCATAAATTAAAAATAAATTTTAACATAATTTAATAGATATAACAAATCCAAACGTATAGATTTTCAAAATATAAGAGTGTTTCAATAAAATTTTTAATTAAAATTTTTATATAAATAGGAATATAAAATATTTTATAAAACTTTAAAATTCCTTTATGAGTCATAAACAAATTTAAAACAAAAATACTTTAATTAGAATAAAGTTACTTATATCTTTCAAATAAAATTGCTAGCACTCATACAGACCCAACTAGTCTTCTAATTTGATGCTCAAAGGATCTATCAATCGTCATCCTTCAACTTTCAATACCAAAAGATTTCAATTAAGCCTTATTTACAGGGATTTCTAAGACTAATAGGTTTCCTACTTTTCATAGGATAACAAATTTTTAAAAATAAAAAAAGATAAATATCTAATAAATATTTAAAAATAGATTTTTAGTTCTTAACTAACTTCTAACCCATCTAACATGGTTTTAAATATAAAAACTTATATCATAAAGCAACTAAAATTGACCAGGACATGGGATGATATTTTATAATTTTTTTGAAGTTTATTAACATTGATATTTGTTCATAAAATTACTTGAGACTTTCTCAATTGAACTTCGATTTGATTGATTCAAAATGCATTAGAAATTTAACTCGATACTAAATATCATGAATATAGATTCAATCAAAAATTTTAATTATATTATTTGTTATAAATTTTTATTTTAGCTAACTAGTACTAGATTGGGGGTATTACGTACAAAATATAAACAAGCATGTTTACCATGTACTCCCTCCATTTAAGCTCAAGAAACTTCTCCAAAATAAAGATCGAGTATATATATGTACTGGTTTATAGATCCACTATAATAATGCTAGCTGTAATAGTTCAAAATCATCTAAAACACAACAATGAAGAGACTTTATTTAGCCTAGGACAGTCTCTATTTAGTGCATAAAATTAAAAATACATTCGCATATGTTTTTATGACATCGAGCGTAGCTTAGGGCAGGAAATTGGTGCTTTCAAATGATTTTACGTTATCGCCGGTTGTTGCGTGACCAGCAGGCACACCATTGCTGACCGTCCCGGCCTGCCACACCGTGTTCAACGTGGTTTTGTTGTCGGGAAGTTCCAACGTGGCGTAGATGGTGTACACACCGTTGGAATACTCAGCAGCCCGGCTGTACACGGTGAAGGTAAGGCTGCTGTCTTGCACCGAAGGACTGAAGCTGGTGAACACGTAGGAGATCACAGTGACTGCCCCGCTAGAGTTGTGGAAGGCGAGAAGGGAATTCGCGCCTATCATGCCGGAGCCGGAGGGGTTGATGGCCCAGGCGACGAAGCCCGAGGAGGCCTGCGACGCCCGATAGGCGATATCGGCGGTGCCGTTGGCAGTGTAGTAGGTCCAGTAGAGGGTGGCGTTGAGGTACCTGAGGGGGCTGCAGGTGGTGTAACGTCTGTTTCCGGAGAAGGTCTCGTTGAGGCAGTTCTGGGCGGAGGAAGGGAGGAAGAAGGAGAGGAAGAGAGGAAGGAAGAAGATAGCCGACCGCATGGGAATGGCCATTCGGACTAGAATTAAAAGCCTGGAGGATATAAACTGAACCCGGAACCTGTTGCCCTGCTACAGGAGCCTGAGAGATACCGACTTAAAAAATAAAAGTTTTAATTGGATTTTTGGAATCAAAATAGCAGCTCCTGACTCCAAAAGTATATGGATCAAGGATAGGAGAACAGGGGGATATATATTGGAGAAGAGGTTTTCTCTAACAGGGAAATAATAAAAACTTGGGGGCCAGGGATCAGAGGGAAGGAAGAACCCAAGAGAAGGAGATGGATGTAGATCAGAGGTCGCTACGGGGTAGGGATGAAGCAGGGGAGGGGAGGGCGAACTTATATGGAAAAGAGGAAAGGAAAGGTAGGGTTTCCGTATCGGCTCCCCGTTTGACCAGCAACCGCCCTTCTGGAATAAAAGCGCCCAGTCCCTGTCAATGTTCTCGACATGATACGCTGTTTCTCTTCATTTTCGCAGACCGTACCCAATAAAAAAAAAAGGAAGGATAATGAGCAAGGCAAGCAAGAAAGTCAGTTTTTTAAACAAGTGTTTTTGACATCGGTTTTAGAGAAAAGGATGAAAAATAAATATTTTATAAAAATAATGTTAAAGTGACAAACATAATTTCAAATGGTATTTTTTATTTTCATTTTTTTCATCACTTTTCGCTGAAAGAATCATTTAGAAATCATCACTTGAATTGATCATTTCAGTGCGCAGAAATCGCCACTTCAATTTTATCTATGAAATCATCATTTAAATTGGCAACTTCATCTATGAAATCATCGTTTAAAGTGACGATTTCACAAGTGACGATTTCTTCTCTACTATTTTCTTTAAAAGTTAGACTTGGTTGAGAACCTCTCAAAGAGTTGGGTCATGTTACGTTATGCCAAGTTAAGGTACAAAAATTTGAATAAGTTTCATAGCAAAAATTTTACCAATTTGAATTTTAAATTGAAGCATGTTCTGTATTTTTTTCCTCCATTTTTCTAGCAATCAAAAACTATGTCATCCAAATCATTGATATTCTTCGTATAAAAAGATAACTTTATATAAATGCCATCCAGCTTACGGCAAAGAACCAAGAGTAAAAATCTAAGTTGCAAAGCTTAGATTTACGAAAAATTATTGATTTCTTTCTTCTAAATTATCAATATAAATGAATGCCATTTGTTTAAGATATTAGACGAAATTGATTGATGGATGAGGTAAAAAAAAAGCTACGTTTAAATAATCCATTATATGTTTAATAGGCAAAAGTTCCGTATAAGATTCCACTTTCTGATTTCTTTCCTCATGTTTGTGCACAGTTATGATTGCACTGGAGTTGGCTGCATCCCAGGGCTGCAGGGCCCTTGAGGTTTCCATCAATTACAAGAGCTGCTATTGTTTCATTTTCTTTATAAAGGAAATGCAATTGGACATGTATAGATTGAGGTTAAGATAACATCAAAAGGGGTAGATAGGTGCATGGCACTCTAAATAGAAAGGAAAAAAAAAACTTTACACCAATAGGTTCATTATAATTTGGCAAAATATTTTACTTTGTTATGAATTGGCTTTCTCATCGGCAAACCAGGTGGCCAAAAGCCCAAAGAGCTTTTGGCTTTGGTATTTCTGGAGAAGAAGAGGAGGATGATGGATCAAGGACCGTGGACTACTTGAAAGGGAGACTGCTTGCAGAGAGAGTTGAAGACTCAATGATGTCTTTTGGACTAAACAACAAGCTAACTCTAACGAAACTCAATCAAAAATTGATCAAAACTCAACCGAAACTGTATTGAAACTCAACCAAAACTCAACCGAAACTTATGTCATCCAAAATTATATCATCTCAAAGCATCAAATATCATTGCATCAGCTGAATAACACATACTCATAAAAAATTAATATATCTAATACATGAAAAAAAATTTTTTACAATATAAGGTTTCAGTACAACAACCTAGGCAACTTAGGTTCCACATCCGCGTCTTGAGGTCGGCGAATACGTCCAGTCCATCGCCTATAGGTCGCCATCGGTGGTGGGCCCTCATCAGTCACTTGAGATACCCCCTCCTGCATGGGGATCATGGTAGGATGGGAAACATCATGCATATCAGCATCCCAATGCGACAGGATGACATCCTCACTGATCTCAGTAATATCCGCATTAGCAATGTCATCAATGCAACATGTAGTGTGATCTCGACTAGCAGATATACCCTTCTCGACATTCCTCCTGTGTGAATACTCGTGTGCTAATGGCGACCGCATGCAAGAAGGCGATGGTGTACAATGAAATGTCTCCATCATTGGATCAACATAAGCTCGTGTAGAGTCCGGCCCCTTCGAGTGGAGTGCCACTGCAAGTGTGCTCCGAATGTGCTAATGCCCGATGACAAACAACGTACCATAAGCCATCACCGTCGCACTCCTCAAAATCTGTAGCCGCTCATCCTCCACTGGGGCAACTAGAGCCCACTCGACCTCCAAAGTCAAATGTTGAAACCTTTCATGCTGCATATAAAATGATAACAAAATTCATATGAAAACTTATAAAGTTGAAAGAAAAAGATATTAAATTTTATTTTCAAATAATACCAAAACTCAAATGAAGTTCCCTCCCCTTCGTAGCCCCTTGTACGATACTCAGAACGGCCTACACATATTCGGTGATACTCCTAAACCAGGTCATGTAATCAAGTATGCACGAGACTCCTGCTACTATAGGCTTTCTCATAATAATATGCTAATGTCGTGCATTCCATGTTGCAAGATGAGTCCTATGCACGACATCCCATGCAGCATTTGTCCTCCCCCATCAATCAATCTGATGAAGCTGTACTGATGTATCACATGGAAATGGTATGGACTAACGACATCCAAATTAACGAAGCACTCGGTCCGACAAATGCCACTCGACTACATCAAAATATATAAGCAGGGTCGTGCCATCCAAATATCCAAACTAAACAAGCAGCTTAGATGTAAAATAGAGATAATAGCCGACGAGTAAGGGCACCATATGAACTGCATAGAAAAAAAATTAATTAATCCATAATCAGCATAAACTTGAGAAATATTCCATCTAATTGAATTTCATATTCTAAGATGACATACCCATTGATCACTATCATCCAACACGTCCAACTGGTCCCTATAAGCACATAGTATGGGTTGAAACATTTTTTAAGTTATATTTTACATACCATCTATACCCCATGGTGCACCTAAGTGCCAATCATCATCGGCATCGAAAGGTCTAGCCTTCGAAGTCTCGAGTCTCATGGGATAAAAAATAAAAAATTATTTTCATGCCCAAATCTGCATGTTCGAATAATTCAAAATGTTAATTAACAATAAAAATAACCTTGATCTCAAACAAAATAATATAGTATTTACCTATAGCAAGGGGAGGTATCCTCTGATGTTTGACTGGGTAGGGCTCATTGCACGACATAGTGCTCTATATAACCAGCAAGCGTAGCCAATCCCCAACTAAGAGTAGCAAATGCCTCTAAGTCTTCCAGAAATGGCACGTACATCAACTTCACTAAATTACTAGAGGTATTCGGAAGAATTACTTCACCAATGATTCGAAGAAGTTGTCCCCTCACAACTACTGGACAACCTCATCATCCGCATCTTTGTCCAAGTGAAGGTCGCAATAGAATTGATCGAAGAATGCTAAATGAAAAATGACCTTTCAGAAATGCATCGACAAGAGGTTCAACATCAAATAACCTTCCAAATATGGCCTGCCACTGCTGGACAATATAGCGCAAATCTAACCCAGTAACAGTGGATCCATCAATCCGGAGGCCACTTAAAATACTGACATCCTGTAGTGTAATGGTCGCCTCACTAAAAGAAAGATGAAATGTGTGGGTCTCTTGCTGCCATCTCTCAACCAACGTAGAAATAAGGCCAAATCCAGTCGAATTTGGCCTATCCGATATATGCCAAACATGCTAACATGATCTAAGTAATACTGCACTCATGGGTGTGACATGCCCAGTGTCTCTTTCCATATATGAGTGTCATGCTGATGGCATCTGAGCACCAGTAACTCCTACAAAAAATAATTTGCAATGATACATAAACACATGACAACTAATTAAGAATCGTCGATCAATAATACACACCTTGCCCTCAAATATGTTGGTTGATCTATGCAACGGTTGCAAAGTGAACATTGCGATCACAAGGCCCTGGATCTAGAACATTATGAGCCATGTCTTGATAATCTGCCAAAATAAGTTAAAAAAATTAGTAATCAAGGAACAGAAAGGAGCAGCAAGCAGTAATCAAGTAGTAATCAAGTCATAGAGTTATATAATCTGCTAGAAGGTTTCAGTGTAGATAAACCTAAACATGGTAATTGTCAAAGAAGCAATTGACTCCCCATTGGACACCACAAAAAAAATATTTGAAGTAAAACTTATCAATTGCTAAGCATGTGTCACAACAATTAGAGACCACTCATGTGTTACTTTGAACTTACTAAATGCTGCTTTTTGTCAAAGGAGTAAATTGCTATTCATGTAACTTCATTTGAGTAATGATTTCAGCTCAAACAAGTTTCTTTGAGCAATGTCAAATTAATTAGGCAGAGAGAATCGAGTCTGCAGGGCACCACTGCTGAATGTTGTCAATAGTAATTGAACTGAGAAGCTTTAGTCAGGTTGTTAGTGCCTAAAAATCAATAAGTTCATATCTTAATGACCAATTTTATCTATGTGTCATCCAATTCATAATGAATGGGGCTTCATTTTACTCATGCCTCTACTTGTGTCTCATACAAAATGAACGAGACGAAGAAATGTCATCTAAACACACACCGTAATTGGCACATTTTTGACTTCCCTCAACACACTATTAAAATCCTCCAGAGATTTATTGTCAAAATACCATAGCAAAAGCCCCCGTCATATACCAATGTCCACTTCTTCGGCTCCAACTTCGATAGTCAAGTCCAAGCTTCTGCACTGACTCTTTTAATCCTTTCCATCAGAAAGTTAAACTTTCAAAGCTGATGTTCACTCCCTGCTTTCTATACTGCTCTTTTCAACTGAATATTTGAGAATCTTGAATTAAAATTACTACATACATGTCTCAAACAATACAGATGATAAGCTCTTGGTGGAGCCCATCCATTTTCATTATCAGCTATGGCACTTAGTATACTTGGATGTCGATCAAAAATAAGACAAATGCCATTTCTATCTTTTGCAACATGCCTCCTAAGCCTCAGCAAAAACCAGCTCCAGCTAGTAGTACACTCATCATCTACAATTGCATAGGCCAGTGGAAATATTCTATTATCAGCATCAATACTTGTTGCATGTACTTTCCATAAAGATGTGTTCCATCAATAGAAATAATCGAGTGACAATACTGAAACCCCTCAATGGATGGATGAAATGCTCAGAATACATAATTTAGGACACGTACAGAAGAACTTGCTTCACTATAGAAATCCCAACATATAACTATTCCATGGTTTGCATTCTACAGTGCAAGCATATATTTAGGAAGCTTTGCATATGACAATTCCCATTCACCAAATATATCAATCAATGCCTTCTGCTTTTCATGCCATGCTTTGGAATATGACACGTATAGTGAAATTGTTCTGCAATGGTTGCTATAATAGCTTCAATATTCATACTTGGATCTTTCTCTACAATATGTCGAATAATATAGCTAATAACTCGAGAACTAATATGTTTGTTATCCTGAGTTAAATTACTAAATAAAAAGAGTGCGGCCCATCATACCTTGTGATCCCAAAAAATTCATGCTTTTTCAACTTTGTAGCATGCAATCTCCATTGACAACTTTGGGCAGTACTTGAAGAGGCACATTTCACATACCAGAATAATTTCTTTGACTCCATCACATTATATGTGCGATGCTTCTTGATGTGATACATTTTATACTCTCTTCAGTTCATCTTTAGTATTAAACAATAATCCTTTAGCAAACTCAGCCATTGATGGATCCCAAAATTAAAAATTGAAGGGTAACTCTCTCGGAGTACTAACATATCCGCCATCATGCAAATTCAACTCATTATAAAATTTGGGTACATGTTCATATGCAAAGGCTTGATGATCATGTACCTGAGTTGGAATTAGTTTTGGATGACTATATAATGGAATGGAACTAAAGCCAGTGTCATGAACTATATCATCCATATGACTCTTCATCTTTATTTGGATCTTCATCTGAGTCATCATGTTCAGGCCAATAGTCATCATCTGCACTCTCGTCTGACTCCATTCCCCGACTATTAGTGTTGAACTGATTGTTTACCACATCATCACCCTACACTACTGGCATAAATCTTTCAATCATTAAAAAATCTACTGGATCCTAACCTATTCCTGCTGTTGGGCTATAGGAGAACTATCCTGAACATCCTCTATAGCACTATATGGCTCTGGAACATCATTCTTGAAAACATATAGTTCAATATACCGATATTTAAAAATTGTAAGGAAAATGTCAACATGTCCTTCACATCGTCATCTTCCTCAATTGGATGAAGCACGTATTTTTGATACAATGGTGGAGATCTCCACATCAATCTGACAATATATCTTTGTACTAGAATTTTTAGAACAGTATGTACCCGATCAACCAACTCAACAAAATGTGATTTCGTGCTCAATTTTAAACATTTACGTGGAGGTTGATTATAATGTATCCCTTCTTAGCCATGTTAATTGATCCATCATAATAGAGCAGAACTCTTACAGTTTTCATCTAAAAAGAGGTGATCAAAATTTATCTCAGATCAGCTACAAACAAATAAAAATTTAAATATACATATTTTTTAGTAGCATTTAGCACATATAATAACAAATCCTGTTAGTAAAAGATAGTAACTTTTTATAGTCCCTCAAGACATGATTCACCTCATTGGTACCAAACTAAGGGGCATACCAGTAAAATTCTAACACAATGTCAGTATGCCTAGTACGTTCAATACAGGAACGCACCAAGTGTCGGTACGCCCCCGCATCAAGAACGGTATGCTATCCTAGAACGGCAGTGTATTGACTGGTACAACATACCAAGCCTCAAAACATAACCATAATTCAGATTTTTAATTTAAATTTGACATGAGAATATTTAAGTTTATAATATAACAAAATTGTCCTAATCACTATGCCTGCAATCATTAAAATTCTTCATTATTTTCAAAGATATAACTTATTTTTATACTAATTTTTTCAAAAGCAACTAAATCAAGAAGAAATTTTAAATTGTGATATATGACATTCCAAGGTCAAAACAATAATACACGTCATATTCCTTTCTTTGGAAGCAATTTCCTTTACATAAGTATAAATACATATTTTAACATAAAACTTTATTGAGACCAAAATCTCTTCTCAAGTAAAACTAACGTTTCTGCTAATTATGTATTAATATGAAACATACTAACATTTCGTAAATCTGTTTTCATAAGCCTTACTAATTATAATTATGATCTACTATTCCAAAATCATAAGATATGTAAAATTAGAGACAAATGAGCCATATATAAGGCATGAAAAAACCTCATGATCTCTCATTTTCTTAATGTAATTATTCAGCTTGCCCCTTCAATTCTTGAGTGGTGATTCAAGAACAAGTTGAGATGCTTGGATGATTTTAGGATTCACAAACTGACTAGAAAGCACATTATATCTGAAAATAAATGTGTAAATCAAGGGTGCCATAGGCCACGCTTATATAGAACAAATCAATGACCGGTATCATGAAAGAACAAATTAATCTATAGATAGATCAGCCTTAAGGGTAAAGATGCATGCTATTACAGAGATGAAGGGGACACATTCGCCGGGAGAAAAAAAAAATTACCTGAAAAAGGAAGAAAGTGCAGAGACGAGAGGGAGCTTAAAAGTGCAGAGATGGGTGACGGCGTGTCGGGGTCCTGGGAGCCGGGGTTGCTTGGGGAGAGTGGCTTGCGATTTTCTAGCCAAAGAAAGTAACGAGCGAAGGGGACTCTTAACGATTTTCTCAGTTCTGTCAACCTCCTTGGAGCAAGAGGGCTGGGATTTAAGCAGCAGACAAACCGAGCAACTTATTGTCGGGTTGCTGGGAGCTCTGAGAAAATTACCACTTTAAGTGATGATTTCAGTGCAAAAGAAATCGGCACTCCACTGAAATAGTCACTCCACTGAAATCACCACTTGGAGTGGCAATTTTAATTGGCCCTCCGCCACACCAGCGGAACCTTTTCGCTGATGCGATGAAGCAGGGCAGAGGAGGTGGAAGTGAAAAATACCATTACAAATGGCATTTTTTACTTTGACACCATTTTTACAATAAGTTTACTTGGATCCTCTTCTTCTAAAATCAGTGCCAAAAGGCACTGGTTTAAAAAATGACTCGTTATTCTCTCCTTTCAAAAAAGAATGAAGAAAAAATATTTTTGTTTTCATTTTTTATTTATTAAAATAATTTTTGTTTCTACTCTTTAGAAATGTGTTTGAAAAATAAAAATAAAATTATTATCTATTTGTATTTATTATAAATAATATCTTTTAAAAATAAATAAAAAATCTAGAACGAATACGTCAACTTATGATGCCAAAATATAATATGGATTGGACTTGGCTATACTTTATAAAATTAAGCTCACATCCAATCGTCTTTTTTATCTTTGAATTTATATAGCAAAAATACCAAATTTAAAAGAAGATAAAGTAGCTTAGAGATATGTATACATCCAAGAATGGTAAGATCAATCGAATCTAAGTTACACGTGAGTGTAGAAATCCAACTCAAAATATAAATATTATAATATATTATAATATAATATTAATAATATTCTGAATATATATTATATATTTATGCTCTCTATATATACAACATTATATATGATAATAATTAATATTACAATATATGATTTTTAATATATTATTAATATAATATTATCGTATACTATATAATATGATATATATTTATTATATATAAAAATATAGATAGTAATACAAGTATTAATATCCTTTAAATAGTATATAATTAATATTAATATAATGATAATAAGTTATATACTATAATAATTAATCATATAGTTATAATATATTGATATATATATATATTATATTTTATATATTAATAATATATATTATTACTCTTTCAAAAAAGTTGTCTTAGGTTTCAAAATGGTTGCTTTTAAAATACAAAAGTAAAATAATGCAATCAACATATTTTTTGCAATGGATTTCATATTTTTATTTTTAAAATAAAAATAGGAAGTAAAAATGATACTAAATAGATCCTTTATTTTTCATTTTTTTCTTTTGATAGAAATTGTAAAAATATTTTAAAACTATTTTTAGTTTTCTTTTTTTTTTTTAGAGTTATGTTTTTAGAAAACTATTTTTATTTTTATTCTCTAAGCATCTTTTCACTAATATTTAGTTTTTTTTTTTTTTTTTTTTTTTGATAGAAAATTGTAAAATATTTTAAAACTATTTTAGTTTTCTTTTTTTTAGAGTTGTGTTTTATAAAACTATTTTATTTTATTCTCTAAGCATCTTTTCACTAATATTTAGTATTAGTTTTTTAGAAAACTATCCAAATAAAATAGTTTTTATTTTTTTTTATTTTCTATGAAATAAAAAAAAACATAATTGTTCTTAAAATCAAAAACATCCTTACATTCACCTCATTTGCATAGAAAGGGGAAGAAGTAGAGAAAAATTATGTTTACAAATTGCAAATAAATTCTTTACTATAAAGAGAATCTAAATCAATTTATATATAGGGACAAAATTAGAAAGATAGGGCAGAAATTATAAACCTATTTTCTTCTCCTCTTTACGCTTCAATTTGAGGGATAAAGAAATTTAATCTTTTGAGGAGGAAAGGAGGAGAATAAGGTAAAGAAATTTAACACTCATTCCTCTCTCTCTCATTCCCTCCCCTTTCTTCCAAGCAGGGCTCTTTGAAAATCTTCTCCTTTCCCTTCCCTCCCGTTCCCTCATTAGCCTCCATTCAACGAAATGGACCTATATCTCTTGAAAAGTCTCAGCTTGATGCCACTCGCCTTTCACCATCTCTGATGATTATATTGCCCTACCTTATACCTTGTTCCAGCTGGATGAGTCCCCCATTCCAGCAGGCTTAACGTTTCCCTTTCAGCTTTTATATTCATTAATTTCATTCCTTCGTTCCAGCTTGTTTAACACTCCCCTCCTAGATTTGTTCTATTAATTTCAGTCAAAAAGAGGGGCTGGGAAGTAACTCTCCCTCAACAAAGAGGGAGCGACCGGCCCAAGTCTAGTGACTCTTTCTTTGCTTAGTAATTCTCTTTGGTACTTTGTTTCCTGTTAGTGTGTATTTTTACCTTTTTTTTAATCTAGATAGAAGTTGAAAGTATGAATAACATAAATGATCTAGTATTTATAGCTTTCTATTCATATGGGAATAAAACTTATAAAATTTTTATTTACAAAAACACAACTTTTGATGACATCCACTGTCAAATAACCATAAGATTGAACCATGTAATTATTATGATGGTAGATATCAAATTCTTTATTCCGAACAAATTTAAAATGCTCATTACCCTTGTAACAAAAGAAAATGCCTATAATATGTATAAAATTCATGTGAAATTAAATGCTTTAATCATTGAGATGGTTACTTACAATTCTATAAGCTTGTTTGATGATACAAATGTGGTAATTGATATGAGGTAAGATTGAAAACCTAATACTCATATTTTTATTTCTCCCCTTGTTTGTGGTACATATACTTTGTTATCGAGTAGCTAAACACATTTAATATGCTATAGAAGATAATTAAGTAAGCAGATATTTCTAGTCACTCAGTGTTTTTGGTAAATGCAGTTCCTATTATACGTAGCTAGTGGTTGACCTTCTAAGCTTATTAACATACATCGATCATAAACCAAATATGCAAATGCATTATCTTACCTCTATCTATGTATTATCCTTGAAATAATTTAGTATTTATGAAATAGGGATGGCAAGCCATCATATATTTTGAACCTGCATGCTCCTGCAAAAATACTTCCTAGAGATGCTCATCCCAGTTTAGTTTCAAAGTGAGTTCATTTAGTTTTAATAAACTTATGGAGGAGATAAGGGTTGCAGGTTTAGGGAAATATGACAAAGAATTGCTTTAGATGCTTTGAAGTCTTCTGTAATGTTTGAAGTTAATTTAAGCATTATATACAAACTTGTCAAGATTTACATGTTGTTAGCCTTATTTGTTCACAAGTTCTTATCTTTTAGTGATACGAATAGTTTTTAAATCAAAGTATTTATTATCTTTTAGTGATAAGAATTGTTTTTTTAAATCAAAGTAGTTCTTATTTTTAGTGACAAGAATAGTTTTTGAATCAAAAGTAGTTGAGATTAAGTAGAATCCTTTACCTTGTTAAATTAGTTAGGATAAGTCAGAAAATGATATGGGATTCTTAATTTTTGGATATGAGAGTTTATTTAAAGGCTTCTAAATTAGTCTTCTATGTATCTCTATTAGTGCTTATTAGTGTTATTGGCCATTCAATAAGGTGTTGGTCAAAAATTCAAGGACGCAAAAGCTCTCCATGACACTATTGGTAACTTTTGTATTGTAAATTGTCACAATTTTGTATTTATGAAGTATTATCACTTGTGTGTGTGACTATTGAATAATCATATGTGTGTTGTGGATGGTGATTTCATTCTTCTCAAATTATGAATAAAGATTGCTTTGCAATAAAAATAACAAACCTTATACATATATGTGGTGGAGGTTTATAAGTTCAGTTACATATCCAAAGGCTTCTAAGTGGTGGGTTTCTAATATTATAAAAGAAAGACTTTGGGGCATATTATTATATAGGCCGATTGATTTGGTAAAAGATATATATCAATATTATATTGTGGAATTGCCATACCATTAAGCTTGATATAAGAAGAAGGTAGCTTGATATATGATAGAACTTCTAGCGATAGACCACTTTTCTATGACTAATTACATTGGTATTGTGATGCCATTATGAAGACCAACCCTAGAAGCAAAGCAAAATAGGAAGCCATTAAAGGTCAATTTACTTAGTTTTTCATTTCATTTCATGCATCATTTCATTTCATGCATCAATCAAGGGTTTTGTTAAAGGTTGTAGGCTTTTGATACCTGCGGATGAAATATTTATAAAACACAAGAATGGAGGAGTACTTCTTGGTGCTACATCAAAAAATGTAGATGATTAAAGGTTCCCTCTAGCGGTTTTTGATACTTGCGGATGAAATATTTATAAAACACAAGAATGGAGAAGTACTTCTTGGTGCTGCATCAAAAAATGTAGATGATTAAATGTTCCCTCTAGCCTATGCCATGGTACATTAGACATATGACAATTAGGAACGGTTATGTTAATTATTAAAAGCAGCATTAAATAATTTTGATGATTACCATGGACAACCCTTTACATTTAAAACATATGAACATTAAGGACTTATAAAAGTAGTGCCAGAGTACTTTTCTAGTAGTTGCCATTCCTACTCTATTCATCATATGAAAGATAACTTCAAAAATTAGGTTTGCCACATCATATTCAAAGGTTCTATGCTTTGATAACCTTTGCTCCCTATATCCACTGCATATATATATATTTGTGTGTGCATATATAGAGAGAGGGGAGGGTTAAACTTGGTTACATTCAAATGTAGCCAAGTTTAGAATTTGGTCACCTTCCCTTTCCTTAGATCCACAAGGATTCCAAAGCCATCCTACTTTTTCATTTTCTATTTTTGAGATTCGTGAACTGTATATAAAGTTGGCTACGTTTGAATATAGCCAATATATATATATATATATATATATATATATATATATATATATATAATCCATGTACATATTTATTCACTATTCAGCAATCCAATGAGAGATAGGAAGAGATTGTTAGACTTACCACATACTACTGCAGATTCTTTTCTTCCAAGAGTGGAGGGGGAGGGGGAGTTCCAGACAGCCAAGAAAAAGTAATTAAAAATCTAGAATAAAGGGGGGCAGCGGTGGTTTAAGCCCTGGACTAAGGGATTCAAAAGTGGACACATTACCGCTGCACCAATTTGATTGTTAGCAACAAAAGGTGAAAGTCCAGGATATTTCTTCAATGAGGAGATTCCACTGCTGTTCAACCACTAAATCCCAATAGTTGGTATAGAGCCAGGCTCAGAAAGAAGGAATTTAGAGATCTTCAAAGGGCTGAAAAAAAAATTCAGCAAGGCTTCATCAAGGTCTCTCAATTTTTTAAAATTTTTTTTGTGCTATTTTTGGTTGAAATCTGGCCATGGGTAGTAGCATAAAAATAGATTTTGAGAAGTTTGATAAAAAAAAGTTTCTCTATGTGGAAAGTCTGGGTAGAGGACCTTCTTGTGCAGCAAGGTTTAGATTTGGCTTTGGAGAAAAGGCCAGATAAATGACAGATAAGCAGTGGATATTGTTGGAGAAGAAAGCATATTCAGCGATCAGAGGATGTTTAGCAGATTCAGCCATTTATTTAGTGCTGGAGGAGAAGACCCTGAAGAGACTCTGAATGAAGTTGCATACCCTTTACATGAGAAGGAATATGTGCAACAAGTTGATGTTGAAGAAGCGCCTCTACAACCTTCGGATAGTAAAAGGCGAAGATGTGTTGGGCCACATCCAGGTGTTCAAACAGATGAGCAATGAATTGCTGAATGTCGGGGTCAAGATGGAGAAGAAAGATAAGCACTTCTACTACTATTTTTTGTGCTATTTTTGTTTAGGATTTGGCCATGGGTAGTAGCATAAAAATAGATTTTGAAAAGTTTGATGGAAAGAAAAGTTTCTCCATGTGAAAAGTCCAAAAAAGGACCTTCTTGTGCAGCAAGGTTTAGATTTGGCTTTGAAGAAAGGCCAGATGGAATGACAGATCAGCAATGGATGTCATTGGAGAAGACAATATATTCAGCGATCAGAGGATGTTTAGCAGATTCAGCCCTTTATTCAGTGCTGGAGGAGAAGACCCCAAAGGGACTCTGGATGAAGTTGCATACCCTTTACATGAGAAGGAATATGTGCAACAAGTTGATGTTGAAGAAGTGCTTCTATAGCCTTCGGATGATAGAAAGTAAGGATGTGCTGGTTCACATCCAGGTATTCAACCATATGAGAAATGAATTGCTGAATGCAGGGTCAAGATGGAGGAGAAAGATAAGGCACTGCTACTACTGTGTTCAGTGCCCACATCATATGATCATTGGTCACGATGCTGCTTTACGGAAAGAAGACATTATTTTATAAAGATATTATCTTGGTACTTCAGATGAATGAGTAGAGGAGAAGATGATCAAGGATGCTGTTCTCCATGAGGGTCTATCAGTTGGCGAAACGTCACGCAGAGGCAAGAACATAAGTAAGCCTAGGGGACGGTCAAAGTCCAAGAAAGGCAAGAGAGAGGCTAAGTGCTACAAGTGTGATGAGGTAGGATATTTCAAGAGGGACTTTTTAAGAGAAAAAATTAGAAGGAAGAAAAGGGAGGATTTGAGTCTACGAGTACAGTTGTAGACCAGAAGGTGAAGGATGATCTTTTGGTGGTATTAGATGGTCATAGGCATAGCACAAAGATGTGAACCTTGGATTCAGCTTGTTGTTGTCATTACACTCCTAATCGATCATGGTACAATACTTACACCGAGGTTGATGAGGGATGTGTGACTCTTGAAATTGATCATCCTTACAAGGTGGTAGGGATTGGCATAGTGAGGGTGAGGTTGTTTGATGGCATGGTGCACACTCTTACTATCGTGAAGCATGTTCCAGAACTCAAGAAAAATTTGATGTCACTAGGATACCTGGAGCAGACAGAATACAGCTTCAACAGTCATACCAGAAGTGAAGTTCTAACATCTTCAATGGAGCTATGATGGTGATGAGAGGAAGAAGGCTGAAAAACAACCTATACAAGTTGGAGAGCTCTGTGGTGACTGAAAAATCTAAGATAGCAGCTATGGAACAAGATCCTCGAGATGTGTATAGGATGGGCAATTAAATCAAGATGATGCCATGATGGTCGGTGCTGTCTTATGTGATCTGATGATCACCACAATGTGGCCGATCCAATACGAAGCTTCCATACTACGAGGGGTTTTGATTCTTTGCTTTTATACTAGTTTGTGCATAAAATAATAGGACAGCCCACTTGGTCAAACCAAAATCAGAGCCAAATATCAAGCACCACCCCTAGACGTCTTCTAGATTCTAGCGTGGCCTACAACAAAAACTCAAAGGACTTCATCTTAGAAAAGTCTTTGTACACTTCACCCATGCATGGGTCCGTGCATTAGCGATGTAGGACCCCCATAGGTGGCCCCTCGTCGTGGCCCATATGCGAGTAATCACGACGCCTTGCAGGCCATCCTACATCGGAGGTAGTGTACAAAGACTTTTCCCTTCATCTTTACCTGTTTGCCCTATAGGCCTTTTCTTGGCAGGGCCGATCCTTTTGCAGCGAGTTAAATGTGTTGTAGCAATTTGAATTGGAGGAGATTTTGCTGCTTCGTAAAAACTCCAAGGTTCATCCTATCATGACAATTCCTCATGCTGAAATGGAGTCAACATGGCATGTTGTAATTCAACCAGCTTCTTTAGAATAGGTACGTTTGTAGAAATTTATATGGTTACATATGTAAAATTTTACAATAACAAAATGTTATATGGTTACATATGTAAAATTTTACAATACCAAAAAACTCAAAGGACTTCATCTTGAAAAAGTCTTTGTACACTTCGCCCATGCATGGGCCCGCATATTAGCGATATAGGACCCATAGGTGGCCCCTCGTCGTAGGCCCATGTGAGTAATCACTATGCCCGGTGCAGGCCATCCTGCATCGGAGGTGGTGTACAAAGACTTTCCCTTTATCTTTACCTGTTTGCCCTATAGGCCTTTTCTTGGCAAGGCCGATCCTTCTGCAACGAGTTATATGGGTTGTAGTAATTTGAATTGGAGGAGATTTTGCTGCTTTGTAAAAACTCCAAGGTTCATCCTATCATGACAATTCCTCATGCTGAAATGGAGTCAACATGGCATGTTGTAATTCAACCACCTTCTTTAGAATAGGTACATTTTTCAAAATTTATATGGTTACATATGTAAAATTTTACAATACCAAAATAGTAATAAAATAAAATTTCATTGTCTTACCTATTTGCATCATGATTACGCAAGAACTGCACTCATTAAGAATAAGATTTTCCTTAGATTTTCTTCTTGTTGCTCCTATTTCATATGGTGTTCTTAATAAAAAAACCTAATCGTAAATATATGAGGAGAGAAGAAAAGACCTACCTATTTATAACGAAACTCTAATAGACCCTTCGATCATAAGTCACTATTAGATTTCAAACCCACATAAATTGCTGACCACATCACATAATAGAGATGCGCTCAAACACAAACCATATGGATCATAAATTTATCAATATTGGGCTCAGCTTGTATCATTGGATCAAATTTGTTCAACCAATTTTATAAATTTAAAATAGTAGCAATTAATGGTAGCCCACTCACGGCAAATTCTAACATTTTTCCACTTAGGCAACATTAGTTATAGTTATAAAATATAATATTATCAAAAATCTTACAACTTTAGTAATCTGACACTTAATATTCATTTATCGAAAATATAAGAGTATGATATTTGATTTACCTTGGTAATGTTAATTTAGACTCCCAAGGATGTAAGATTTAATATAGATTATATATTATATTAACTATATAGTATAAATCTTTGGGATTATCTTTTTGTTATAAATCTTTTTTATATATTATATTCTATATTAACTATGTCCAAGATTTAATATAAATTTATTTATTTATTATAAATCTTTTTTTATCTTTTAAGTAGTTGTCTTTTTTTAGCTAAAATATGAAATATTCTATTGAAAATCAAAGATTTCTTCTTCAAGTTATTTATAAATAATATATATTTAAATATTTCAATATATATATATATATCACATATTATATTATTTAAATATTAAATAATATTTATAATGTAGATAACATTAGCTATATATATAAATTATTTAAATATAGTAATTTAATATGCAAAAAAGGTCATAAATATCAATTATTTTAAATTTAATATTTATATATGATTATATAAATATATAATTTTTTAGATAATAAAAGTTATATTAATAAATTTTATATCACTATAATATATTATATCAAATATTAAATATTATTAAGTATCTATTAAATATATTTGATTAAATATTAAATATTTATATAAAATGAAGAGCATCTGATATTTTCGTACTTAATTTGATAATTTTAAATATCCATCTTTTAAATGGTAATCTCGATTACTCGTAGTCAAATATTGTCTAAATATCGTATCAAATTATCAAATATGGTAATTTATATATAATCTCAAATTATCAAGATGAATTTACTAGCAATCAAATATCCTCTTGTATTTTTTATTTAAAAAATTTAGTATCCTTTGTCTTTATTATATTATTTATCTCTATTTCTACTTAATATTTTTACTATTATCTTTAATCTACTGCATAGGAGGGGAGATTTGGTCGCATAACACTTCGAAAGTGGGTGGACGCATCAAGCTTGTGTCATTTTGCTGGATTTGTTTTTGCAACAGGCTCATTTCCATGTAGCAAGCGGCTGGAGTCCAGCCAATGTTCGTAGCACGTCCAACGCCGGCCAAGTGGAGTAGATCAGATACCATACTGAGTAGGTGAGATCATGGCGAAGACTGGATGCAAGCATTATTGCGTGTTTTTTTAGACCCTTGTTAAGTGTCCATTTGTTTGTTTTCTGATTGTCGTGACACTTTTGATCATGCCGTATAGGAAATATCTTTGTGCACCATCTAGATATTTCCTACAGTGCACAAAAATGAGCATTGGATATGCGCATTAGTCGTGCGCCGATGCAAGTGCGCGCTATGATTCAAGCATGCTACAGTTTATTGAACTATGATGCATTTCATATGCGTGTTCATACAGACATGCGATCAATATATGTGTTTGATATGCATTTTCATATATCGAAGATGATGCACAATGACTTTTCGATTTTTCCGTGCTCTATAATAACTTCAAAGTCTCCATCTTGGAAATTTTCCGTGCCATCTGCATTGCGAGAGGCGTGTGCTTCATTAAATGATTTGGAAATTGCTGCCTTTTGAAAGGTTCCCTTCATTCCATGGGCAAGAGTCATGGATGTGGGTCTAGGTTACGTGGTGAGTCTGATCGCATATAACATTTTCTATCCACGTTTGATCTTAATTACGACTGCTAAGTTTAATTTTCAACCCATCTCCATCAAATTAAATCTGATTAACGAGTGGTCTTCGTTTTAGAACGAGTTTCCAACGCGAAGAAGTCAACATTAAAATAAGTAACAAAGTACTGCTAGGAAAAGAAGCTGATGTTACCATGGTTGCACAAAGTCTCATCTAATACCAAGTAAAACTACTTGACAGATGCTTCACGTATCGATCCTCTCAACCTACCAGAATAATCCAAGGGATTACTTGATTGACGGGTTTTACTAAACTAAAATTTTAAAACTTATAGATAAATAAAATCATAAAAAATAAGATTCATGAAGAGATCTGCCCCGTTTTCCATAAAAAAAAAAATTTATAAAATTAAAAATAATAAAATAATAAAATGATGATGATAATAATAAAAAATAATAATAATAATTATTTATTAGAACCATATTGTTAAAATCGGATCGAATCGATCGATTGGACCGATTGAACCAGAATCTGAAAGTCAAGCCGGTCCGGTTCTAATATAAAACCAGATGTGTAAATGATCCGAAATAATCCGATCAACTCATTCGGCTCATCCATGAACCGATCAATTCAGCCCAAACCGGATGAGATCATGAATTTTATTATTATGTTAATCTTAATTTTTTTAATAAAAAATATTTTTTTATTAATAAAATATTTTTTATATTAAAATAATTAATCGATGGTTTAACTAATGATCCAACTATTGAACAAGTGATTCGATGATCGAAGTCCTTGATCGGATCAAAACCGAACCAAATCTGACAACTATGATTAGAACATCTTGTGAAGGTCTCATCAATAAGTAGGGTTGCAATTAAGTTGGTTGGTGGGATCAATTATTTGCTTGATCTAAATCCCATGCCGTTCAACCTTGAGACAAGTTTTCATATCAAATTAAACGGCGCGCGCGTGGTCAGGTCATGCTGACGATTCTAATGAGAGAACTAATAAGAAAATTTTGGGTTGGATATAACCATGAAAGACTTGGCTCCAAGAGATCGAAGTCCGTCCACCCACCGCTTAGCCCGCAGGCCTCTTTCCTCTCACACTGACCGACCCCAACGCTTTTTATTTATTTATTATTATTATTTTTTTAATCTAATCTTCGGCGCGTGTTGGGGGTTGGTGCCGTTGGCCTGGTTTGACCGATTTCAGGACCATGAATGTTCTACGAATGCGTGTAATAAGAAAAACCATTATATCAACCCTGCACTCATTGCAACAAAATTGCTAACAAATCATTAATGCTTGCATTTAATTTTTATCTGTATAAATTATACATTGGATTTGTTCCCAAAAATTTCTTAATACATTCTCTGTTCACGCAATGTTTTAAAAATCAAATCAAACAATAAATTGGTTTGATATTTAAATCATGAATGAACCGATTCGATTGAATAAACTGGTTTAATTGCATCAGATGATATCATAATTAATTTTTAATTTAATAATATAAAAATAATAAAATATAATATTAAATTATAAAAAATATTTTTAAAATTTATATATCTATTTAAAAAATTATATAATATTAAAATTATAAAAAAATATTTTAAAATTATAGATGAATTATTTTTATGGTTAAATCGAAGTAAAATTTTAAAAAATATATAATTTTAATTTTATTTATCAAAATTTAACATTAAAAAATTGGAATTGAATCAGCTCTTCGGAACTTGATTGATTAATAAATTTTTAATTTTTATTAAATTATATAAAATTAATTTTAATAATAAATTTAATCAAATCGATGATCAATTTTTGATTGAACCAATTTGATTGATTGATTTGGTTTAATTTTTAAAACTATGTTTTCGTATGTTGATATAGTGGTTGGGGATGGGGTTGGGGTAAAACGAAAGAGAATGTCCAAACCCTGCCCAAAGTGGGTCTTCTTTAAAGCATTGCAGGTAGACTCATCCCATGTCAATCCATTCTTTAACAATTGTCAGGACTTTAAGGGTCTGTTTGGATGGAAAGGAATGGAGAGGAGGGAAAGGGAAAGAAGGTAAAGATCACAAGTTATCTTATTTGGGAGGAGGATGAAAGAAAGAGGGAAGAGAATGGGAGTAATTGGTTCCCCTTCTTTTTCTTCCAGTGAGCGTAAAAAAAGTTTAAGTCATACTGGGAAGACCAAAATACCCCTTTATTTCTATTCTTTATTCTTTCACTCTCTGATTTATTTCCTATTTTGAAGGGATATACTTATCACATAACTCTTCTTTTTTTTTCTCTCTCTATCTAAACAAGATAATTGATATTACGCTTTCTTTCCCTTTCATCCTTTCCAAACAAGAGAAGAAGAGCAACCATTCCTTCCCCTTCCTTCCCTTTCATCTTTTTCCTTCTTTTTACTCTCTCCTTCCTTCCCTTCCAAAAATCCAAATAAAGTCTAAGAAGGCAAGAGTCCGGAAGCATCCAAGATTTAATTAGTTTATGGCCATGATGCTGCAGTCTAACCTTAGTTTCTAGGGCTATTTTTTTCCTATTAGAGGTGTCCATTCATTCTCATTCTTTCCTCACCACTGCGGTCGACTTCCCGTACAATGAAAATGTTGCATTCGTTCGACCTGCACAAAGTCCCTTCTTTTGGTTGTAGTCATAAAAGTCTTGTGTAGTGGTTGGGCTGACGACTTGTACAAACGTCTAGATTCAATGCGATCATTCTACAGCGCCCCATTGATGGTGTTTAGGACGCGGTTTGGTACATTATGCTAGTTTTTCCCCATGTTATAATTTACGTAGTTTGGTATCAATATGTGAAGCAGGTCCAATTGCACCAAGCTACCAAACTAGTACCAGATTTTAGTGGTCACAATAATTTTCATAACTAATTACTATTAAAAAAAACCTTATGTGAGGATAATTAATGAGCTAATTAAATATATCCTTAGACTCACATACCAAGACCATTACATAATATCATCGATAATTAGACTAACTTTTAAGGCAAGATTATGCAACTTAGAAACACGTCATTTAGCTGTTAATGGAACAACTCAAGACCTTACCCTAAAAATAGCATAATAGTACTATTTAAATGTCCAAAACAATATATAACCATTATCAACGTAAATCATATTATCTTTATTTTTTTTGGTACATAAGAAGGGGAAGAAGGGCTATTGCCGATCCGTAGCTAGATCTCATGCAGCTCCGTTCTCTGTCAGGATATGTTTCATGCACGGCGCTGGATTTGCGCAACCGTTCCTCATCCGAAGATGAGTAGGTCAACCTGACCTCACTCAGGTGCCAACAGTTAGAACAGAAAAACTAGAAGAGACCTTAGCCCCTCCAGCACCGACGTTTCAGACCCCAATGATTAACCTTGAAATTATTCGAGTCAACCGCAACCTCATTCCTCGAACCTGAGATGTCGTGGTTGTGTGGAGGAACCCCAACCGCTGGGCTACCGCCTGAACGGTGTATTATCTCTATTCAAGCCCCGATAACCTTTTTCATGCTAAAATACACTATATTATTATTTGTAAACAATTCAGAATTTCTCTTAAAAAGACTATAACCAGGAGATATATTTAGATTTCACTTCCTAGCATATAATCGATGTGAAATTAAATACATACTAACATAATTTCTCGCACTTTGGCTCCTTTATCTTAGCAATAATATAGTACGGCAGGCTAAGCCCCAATAAGAGTGGAAGATGATGCTTTGGGTCTACCTTGCTGGCATCCAATCAAAACCAAGAAATGCAAGAAAGAAAATCCTCCATGTAAAAAGCTAGTGATGTATATATAAGAAACAAGCCCAATAAAATGGGATGGAGATCCCCAATCTATAACAAGTACATATGGCAAAAAGAAACAAAGAAAATGTGCCTCTAAGTGGCAAGCAAATGCCTCGGACCTATCAGTAAGAAAGAATAACAGCTATATGGACAATCATCTCCCCCTCAACAAATGGGTACAAGAACCAGCCATGGCAGAAGATATCTCCAAGCACACCAATTAATATGACAAGCCACGCCACCTCTACGCTACCTGATGTTGCTCGCCACCATAACCATTTGTCCCATTGACACCATGGTGGGACTTGTCAGAGCTCCTGGACCTCCTCTTCAAAACTATGGCCCACGTAGCAGCTTCAAGAACAAGTGCAAAGCCCCCAAGCGTGGCGATGACAGCAATGTAAGCATGTTTCCACTTCTTGGCAGGGTCCAAGATATCAAATCCCTTGAAGATGTTGACAATACTCAAGATTATGACACAGTATCCGACTGAGTGGTGGTAGACGTTCCAATATATACGGTATTTGTTGTCCTTGTTCGGTCTCAGAAGCAGTGCGAACACCTGCTCATCAGAACATAAGTCAATTAGAAAATTTGTTTGTGAAACATGAGAAAGTGTGTACATATCTGCAGATAATTACAGCAATATTCAATCCTTGTCCCAGCAATTTAGGAGTAGCCATGGGTAAATTGCACAAGTCTGTACATAAACCACTACCAACTGGCTTGGGATTAAGTTTTTGTTATTGCTGCTGTACATCAATCGATAAACTAAGTACATAAAAGATTTCAGGGGAAGGATATATTGTAGGCAGTGGATAGTTAATCTATTAGATATGATTTATAACAATGAATGTCAATTTGGGTAGAGAGGTTTTGTAAGGTTTGGTTATATCAACATAGCAATAACAAACAAGCCTCTCACCACATAGACTGAAAGGGAGGATTATTAAAAGAGAGCTAATAACAGATACTTTTTTTTTTTCTTTCAAAAATTCTTTTTAGATTTTCTGTAAAAAGGAAACAACCAGTATATTTCATGAGGAATATTCAAAAAGAGATTGAATTATCCACAACCCCAGCTGTAGGAATTTCCTACAGCCAAGAGAAATGCTGGATTCTTCTCATTGCAGATCTTTAATTTTACACTACCAGCTTCTGCGAATGAGTGGCAAAAAGTGAGATTAAAGTGTGGGCACTCGACAGAGAATAAATTCAACAAAATCATCTGATAATCTTATATGGAAGCCAAAAGCATTGTTGGCACAGAACGCATCGACAAGCATTCCTTCAATATTTTTAGTTCCAGATAAAATACGTACCTGAAGTGTGGCTAGACAGAAGAGGGCAATTCCAATATCCCGGTGACTGCTGTATGTAATTCCCTTAGACTCACTGCCGAGTTTGAGGCCAAGACCCCAACCAGAGACTCCAAGTACGTATGCCGAGAACTGGCAAGTCACATGGAGGTAGAACCAGGCTGGATCAGCTGACTTAAACACCTTCAAATACCTGGCTATGATAGCTCCAATTGGCATCAAAACACCCCAACTCACAGCATTCAACACCCCATGGATCTGCAATCCAATTCAATCATATAGTATACAGAGCCGCAGTTAGTCGATTGATCTGTTGATTGGGAACTTATAATACAGACTTGCAATCAACATCCGAAAAGGAAATCAAGGTTCTGGTAATTTATTACCATATCATATAAAAGTTTCAGCAAAACATTAACAATAATTATCAAGAAGAAATGAACTGATTGGAAGTAACAGGATGCATCAATAAACTTAAGCCAATTACAACTTCATCTATGCAAAGAATTCAATCATTAATGACCAAAAACCGACAATATAGTACAAAAGCCAATAATGAACTGTAAGGAAATGAAATATCGAATCCAAAAAAAAAAAAAAAAAAAACCAGACATCATGGCACCTGAACCCAAAGAGAAACCATCTCTTGTTCATTAAATTGTAGTTTGCAAAATCTCTATAACTTTTGGTAGCAAAAATTTGTGCAAGGACTACCTTAACATCAATCTAGATAGAGTATTTAACTAACTCGTAACTGCAATAACAAGTACAGGCTCTAAATCCTTCAAACTAAAGATTTAAAAAAAAAAAAAAAGCCATAATAATTATGCAGCGATCCGCAGGAAGATTATAAAAAAACTTCAGAGCAAAGAACTCATAAAACAATTCACTACCAAAGGCTTTTATTTTGGATGGTAAGAATGAGAGGCGACACTGCTTACATTCTTGCGGTGTAGTTTTGAATTCCCTCCTGAACTGGCCGACGACTCGCCGGACAGGAAATTGGTGTTCCATATGAGTTTATGTTATCGCCGGTTGTTGCGTGACCAGCAGGCACACCATTGCTGACCGTCCCGGCCTGCCACACCGTGTTCAACGTCGTTTTGCTCTCGGGAAGTTTCAACGTGGCGTAGATGGTGTACACACCGTTGGAATACTCAGCAGCCCGGCTGTACACGGTGAAGGTAAGGCTGCTGTCGCTCACCGAAGGATTGAAGCTGGTGAACACGTAGGAGATCACGGTGACTGCCCCGCTAGAGTTGTGGAAGGCGAGGAGGGAATTCGCGCCTACCATGCCGGAGCTGGAGGGGTTGATGGCCCAGGCGACGAAGCCCGAGGAGGCCTGCGACGCCCGGTAGGCGATATCGGCGGTGCCGTTGGCAGCGTGGTAGGTCCAGTAGAGGGTGGCGTTGAGGCGGTTGAGGGGGGTGCAGGTGGTGTAGATTCTGTTTTCGGAGAAGGTGTCGCTGAGGCAGTTCTGGGCGGAGGAAGGGAGGAAGAAATAGAGGAAGAGAGGAAGGAAGAAGATAGCCGACCGCATGGGAATGGCCATTCGGACTACAATTACAAGCCTAGTTTAGAGTAGAGGATATAAACTGAGCCCAGAACCTATTGCCCTGCTACCGGATCCTGAGAGATACTGATTTTTTTTTTTAAAAAAAAAACGATTTTGATTAGATTTTTGGGATCAAAATAGCAGCAGCTCCAGATCCCAAAAGTATGGATCAAGGATCGGAGAACAAGGGGATATTGGAGAAGAGGTTGTCGCAAATAATAGAAACTAGAGCTTGGGGCCGGCCGGGGATCCAACAAAGAAGCAGAGGAAAGGAAGAACCCAAGAGAATGGGAGATCGACGAAGAGGCCGCTCTGGTGCAGAGATGAAGCAGGGGAGGTGAGGGGAGGGTGGACTTATATTGAAAAAAAGGAAAGGGGGGGTTGGGGGTTGTTGGCTTGTCGGGAGTGCGGAAGCTTCTACTCTCTCTCTCTTTCTTTTTTTTTTTTTTTCCTCTCTCTATATATCATTTAATATTATTAAATTAGTAGCTGAGATTAGATGGCCGAGTTTCTAAGAGAAGAGGTGGGGGAGGAATGGAGCCTGCACTACAGAATGAATTGGTCCGAAGTCCTTCTCGCCGTTCGAGTTTTACTTTTTCTCGCTCTTGATATCTCTCTCTAAACCAACCTCGTTGAACGCTTCCCTGTCTGGGCCGCGGTTGTTACCGTCCAACAACTTGTCAACTTGTTCAAAGCGAGACACGAGGGTCGAGGGCTCTGGGAACGATACACGTGAAACTAAACAGGCGACACGTACATGTAAAATGTTTTCCTCCACCCTCCCCCCACCTTTTTCCGTGCCCCCAACTTTGATCCCTTCTGCTATGTTTGGATGGAGAGAAGAGTAAGAAATAAAAGAATAAGAAATTTTTTTTATTTAAATAAATAAAAAAATAAAAAAAATTAATAATTTATAATAATAATAATAATAATTTTTTATAAATAATTAAAAAAATATTAATTTTTTAGTATTAATATCCAAATGAAAAAAAAAAAAAGAGTATTTTTAAATTTTTTTTTAATATTTTCAATTTTAGAAAGGAAACTTTTACATAAACCTCATCAATTTTTTTTCTTTTTTTTTTTCTTCCTTTTTTTTTTCTTTATCCAAATAAGATAAAATTTATTTTCACTTCTATTTTTTCCTCTAATTTTCTTTCCTTCCTACTCTTCTCTTCATTCAAATAGAGGCTTAGTGTCCGCCAAAAAAAAAAAAAAAAAGATACAGATTAAACAACAAACTATTTTACAATCCGTAGGGATGCAACTTGGGTCGGGTTCAACCCAAACCCAGCCTATCAAACCCGATTTATAGCAGTGTTTAAACTCATGTTTGCTCAACTCAAACCCGAGAGACCCGGTTTAATCCGATCGAATTTGCAATTGACCAGGGTTAGGGTTGACCACAACCAGAACCCGAGATAACCTGAACCCGAGGGTTATCCGAACGAGGGTAGCTTATGGCACCAGATTTTTGGGAGCGTTGAAGGCGCTAATCGGATCGAACGAGATGGCCAACTTGAGGACGAGGAGGGCAAGGCCATCGATCGCAGGCGAGGAAAAGGATAAACATAAAGGCGAACCACCCATACATTTCATTTCACTTCCCGTCTTCTTCTCTTCTTTGTTTACAACATCTCCTCCTCTTCTTTATTTCAGGTAAAAATTTTTTTTAATACAATGTTAAAGCCCCGAGTCCAGCTTATCCATTCGGCAAGGGATTTTATTTTTTTTGTCTTTGGGATCCATAATTTGGTGTTTATTTACTTTGAAAAAAGAATTTTTTTTCTCATCAATCCAAATTCCAACCCAAAACTCAACCCGAACCCGATTTTTAAAAATAAGGTTAGGGTTGAGGTTTTACAAATAGGGTTAGGGTTAGGGTTAGGGTTGATATTTTATAAATAGGGTTAGGGTTGAGAAAAATCCGAGTTTCATGAGCCCTATTTACACCTCTAATTATGTGATAATATGACTTTCATTATTTGAAAGTGAGCGTTGGCATAATGAGAAAATTATTCAATTATGGTCCACATGTTACCGATTTAAAATATAGATTGTTTCATTATTTGATTATGTACAGCTGATCTGTCCCAGGTCCCAGCAAATTAAAGCTTTATGTATTGAGTCAGTCAAATGACTTAGCTTTAGATTAGTGTTCAGGTTTTTTTTTTTTTAAAGGGAACATTCAAACACGTACGTAACACTTTTGGAACCAGCAAAAACTTTGAATCATCTACCATGCACATGAATTGTAAATCTCTTTTAAGTTTTCACTAAATGTAAAAACTGATTTTGGTATTAATCTATTAGATGAGTATAGTGCAAATATATACCTTAGAATGTCATGCAGATGATTCCTTTTTATCTTGATGCTGTATCTAAATTTTATCTAACTATATGATTAATTTTCTATATATGTTCTAAAAATTTACTCTTTATTCTATCAGTACTTATTTTATTGTAAAAATTTTTATTGCTGTCGTCCGACTCATGTGCAAATATATTTTAAACAAAAAAAGATATCTACTTTGATCTGTGAATAAAAATAATTATAATAATAAAAAATATTTAGGTAGTATTTGAAATAGGGGATAAGAAGAGATATATAGGGGATATCCCCTTTTATTCCCAAAAGCCATAGCTATAAGGGATAGCTGGGAATAAAGTTAACCAAAGGGATAATCCATAGTTAACCATGAGATATCTCCTCAATTTATTACCTAGAGAATGAGGTAGTGTTTGATAGGAAAAATGTTATCCATGGATAAGTGTACGGGATAGAATTTATTCCCTGGCTATCCCTAGGGATATCCCTTGGCTATCCCATTGATCATATCAAATGCAAAAAGGTAAATCCATGGGATAACCTTTTTTTACTCTTATTTAGAGGGATAACCAGCTATTCCTGCATTCTCTAGGGAATAAATTGAGGGGATATCCCATGGTTAACCATGGATTATCCCTTTGGTTAACTTTATTCCCTGTTATCCCTTATAGTTATGGCTTTTGGGAATAAGAGGGGATATCCTCTGGATATCCCCTCTTATCCCCTATTTCAAACACTATCTGAAGGAATAGCTGGTTATCCCTCCAAATAAGAGTAAAAAAAAGTTATCCTATGGATTTATCTTTTGTATTTGATATAATCAATGGGATAGTCAAGAAATATTCCTAGGGATAGCCAGAAAATAAACTCTATCCGATATACTTATCTATGGATAATATTTTTTCTATCAAACACCATCTTAATATCTAATAAATTTTAAACCTACCAAACGTGCTAAATTACGTGATGACCAACCAAGAGCGCTGTTTTTGCGCGGCTGAAGCCCTCGGTGCGTACTAAGTCCATTCAGCGCCGTACATTGTGGCTTTCTTTAGAAGAGGGGGAAAAGAAATAAGAAACAAACTACGGCATCCATGACACAATGCGAACCAATCCGACGGTGACGACGGATGACGTTTCCGTTTCCGTGTATTGGTGCAGGTGTGAGAACATAAACAAAGACCTGGTCAACTGGTACGTACAAACTGCTACGACGGCGGCAAGAGATGCCCTAGGCCGGTACGGTTTATGTTATCATGCCAGTGATTGAATGTCTTTTTTTTTTTTTCTTACTCTTATTTTATTTTTTTTAAAATTAAAAATAATAAATTAATAATTTTTTTAAAAATTAATATTTCAATCAAACAACCTTATTATATACAATTCATATTCCGTATTCTTTCATCAAATAATCTTATTTTCACTTATCATATTTCAAGGATAACGATTGAAAAAAAAAAAAAAAAAAAAAGCTATTACCCTCTCTTTGATTCATCGATCATTCTACTCGATCGCTTCTCATCTTCTTTCACAAGACTAGAGTTTTAGGAGCCTAATAAATATAACATATGTACATAACATATATTAATAATCTTTTTTTACTAACGGTTACTAATATATATGCATAATATGTAAACTTTAATAAATTATAATAATAAATTAATTAATAAAAAAATAATTTATTCAAGTAATTATATTAATAAATAAATAAATAATTTATTTTCATTTTTATCATTTGATCAGGATATTTTTAAGATTTTTTTAAAAAAATTATTTATTTCTAATAAAATACAAACTTATTCTCGTATCATTCAAATACCATTTAAAATAACACCATATTCATTATCTAAAATAAAATATAATATTAAATTTTAAATTAAATAAAAATTTAAAATAATTTATATTTATATTTTTATAATAACTTTTTTACATCAAAACATTACCGTACTTTAACTTTAATCGAGAACACGGCAGAGCATTGGAAAAGCGCGTGCCCACCGGTGTGAACTCACGCGGGTCCTACCTCTCCAATCTGCCCGCAGCTCCCGGCGGCTGGATCATGACAACGCCGCGACGATCGACGGTGTTTTTTGGAGGTGACCCGCCGGTTGTCGTAACGTGCCGGACCCGGACCGAAGCTTTCTAACACTTGGAGGGATCTTGAATTTTTTTTTTTTTGGCCACATGGTCAAACAAAAACGCGAACCGGATCAAAACGGCACGAGCTTTGGACGCTTCCCGGCTTCCAGCGCGATCTGCGACTGGAAACGCGGAGGGCTCCGACGCTCCGTCTCCGTCTCCGTCTCCATCGGGTTGTCCTCCACGGGCCTTTTCTTCGGCTGGGGCCACTGCTTTTTGGTTGCATCGGATATACCGGCAAGTCAATCGGGAAGAAAGAATGGTAGTGGATGTAATTTGAATGGTAGGAGATTGATAAATGCCATGTGAATCCCCCCTCATGCTGAAATGGAGTCAACATGCCATGCTATGATTCGACCACTTTTTTTGTAAGTTTGTTCGAATCTTCTCTCTAATTTTTGTCTGTACCATTTGGCCCGTAAATTGACTGAAGTCTTCTAGCATTTTTCTTTTTAGAGTGGTTTGAACGTAGTGGTAGCATTCATTCTAAGACAGCGATGTCTGCAACGTTAGGGGAGAGGTCTTAGATGAAATTGGTTTCGAAATGTTTACAAAAGATTTGTAAGACTCTCAGAATGTTGTGTGCTTAATCTTATATCAATTATGCAACAATAATTCTTGAATGTATATGTCAAATTAGAAAGCACAAATGATATCTTTTTAACTAATTTTAATTTAGGTAACATCCGAAATTGGTAACAATAATTTTTATAACAGCAGTGATAGCTAAGTAAGATGAAGGTGGTATTTGAGGTATTTCTTAGTAGGCTATTGTAACGATCCGGGCTCCGAGCCCGTAGCACTCACGAAACCGTTTTGTTACAAGAAAACAAGACGGACAAGGTTTACATCAATTTGAACATGATCCAATTGATACTTATCTATCTTTCTTAACTTAACTGGTTATAAATCATACAACCGACTCTCAATTTTTTAATATAAAACTATTGAGAAAGGCATCACAGCTATCCATTCTGGTACTGCTTTAATCCAAACATGCTTTAACTATGTTGATTTAAAGGGGTCTAGTACATTAGCGTTGGGCTTTCACAAATTAAATTAGAAAAGTGAAACATAATTGCGTAGGGTTATGTTATTTGGGCATGTAAAGTTTGTTAAAATATTAATTAAAACATGATCATATTTTACTTTTTTTTTCATCCTTTAAATTCATGAACACTATATTGATTCAATGATAAAAAAAATGATTTGATTTAGTCTTATTTATGTTTGAATATAGTTAATTATATATATATATATATATATATATATATATATATATATATATATATATATATATATAAACCACAGTGGGACTATTATTAGCACCATGCCCATGGAGAACATGGGGGCTGGCCCTGGCCTCAAAACTTTCCTATTCTTTAGTAGAATAATATAATTGTAGCCACCTAGTCCCAACTTTTGGACTCTACAAAATTTAGAAAAAATTAAATAAAAATTTAAAATAAATTTAGTCATTAAGAAAGCATTTTTCAAAGGTGTTTAGCCTCGTGATAACTCAAATGATAGATATGTGATGAGAAAGGTTATAAAATTATGATTGATACGAGGCATTTATAAATGGCAAACAATAAAGGTTCAAATTAAATAAAAAAAAGCTATTTATACAAAGAAAAATTAAGATTCAGAGAGGATGATTGCCACCATTCCTGCTACTAATATGGCTGTGCTTTTTGACTTGCAAAAAATAAAACTTGGTTTAAGTTGATACATACATTCGTGAAAACAAAATGGTAGTTTAGGGATTAAAACTTGCAGACTAATTCAAGCTCACACGTGCAAATTTGTTAATTTTTAGTGCTACGGAGAAAATTAATTTAGGATATAATAAACGATATGAAGTTTTGGAAGCTACAAACAATATTGTCTTTTTTTTTTTTGTTACAAGCGGGCGATTACACCAGTCTGGCATGAGTCAAATCCAAGAAGTCAGAGTACATGATTTGCTGCAAAATAAGAGGGCATGGGTCACCCATATGTCATTCCCAAAGGCCTGGATGGCGAGCTGCAACATTCGTAACCCAATCAGCCATCGCATTGGCTTTCCTATAAACATGGCGAATCAGAGGCACAGTTGTAGTCCGAAGAGAATCCCAAATTGCACAGAGTAGGGGATTGGTGGAGTGAAGACACCCATCCCGACGAATCCATCGAATAACCATGAAAGAATCTCCCTCAATAATCAATCTGCTCGAGGCCAGATAACGAACAGCATAATTGATTCCAGCCCATGCAGCCTGAAGCTCCGCCATAGGGACCGATAAATCAAGGGAACCATGGCCACCGGCTGCAAGAAGCTCACCCTCAGGACCCCTAATAACAAAGCCGGACCTAGCAATATGATCGAAGACAGAGCCATTAAAGTTCACTTTAACATAACTCGGGGGTGGGGGCTCCCAAGAAACAAAGACCGTAGAACGGTGCGCTGCCGAAGCAGTAGGGGAGTCCCAGAGACCGGGTCGAACAGAGTGAACAGCAAGAGAAGAGCGGCCATACTCCTTGGCAAGAAGAACAGCCTTTCTGATAATCATATGGGATGGAACAGTCTCTTCAGCGAAAACCATCTGGTTCCTAGTAAGCCAAATATGATAAGTCAAATAAGCTGAGACAGCATACTGGGTGCCCAGTCCACTCTGAGCAGCAAGACGAATGGCAAGCAAGAAAGAAAGTCGAATGCACTACAAGAAAAAATAAATTTAGCGACGGATTTTTCCGTAGCTAAAAGTATGAATTCCGCCGCTAATCTTATATAGCGACGGAATTGCGACAGATAAAATTTGTCTCAGAAATGCTCCTCGCAAACAGTTAGCGACGGAATTGAAATCCGTCGCTAAAATTAGCGACCGAATTAGCGACGGAATAATTTCCATTACTAATTAGCGAGGGATATAATTCCGTTGCTAATTAGCAACTGATTAGCGATGGATTTATCATCCATTGCTAATTAGCGAGGGATAAAAATCCATCGCTAATTAGCGACGAAATAGCGACGGATTTGTCATCCATTTGTTAATTAGCGAGGGATATAATTCCGTTACTAAGTAGCGACGGATTTGTCATCCGTAGCTAATTAGCAATGGATTAGCGACGGATTTGTTATCCATCACTAATTATCGTTAATATTTTTTAATAATTTATTATTTTTATTTTATTTTATTTTTGTAAATTTAAAATTTAATTTATTGAAATACAAATATAATACCAAAAAGAAGTCATGAAATATATATTAAAATATATTACAAACAATTTTTTAACAATAAACTTCAAAACATGATTAATATCCAATAAAATTCAGTAATCAAAATATGGTTCTACATGCTATCAGAATGAGGTGAATCTCTCGGTAGAGCTGGAGCTGAAATATGGTCAGAACGAGTAAGCTCTGCTATCATCTGTCGCATCTCGAGTCGAAATTCTTCTCGCATCTGCTGTCTTTGTGTCTCCAGCATAATCTGAACATCCTCCTGCATTTCTTGTTTAATAGTAGCACGCAACTGCTCTATAGTAATATCCCGTGATGTGCCAGTGGAATGAAAGGAGGAGTACCAGCGTAGAAATGTGATGCCTTGGTGCCTATCCCGTATACACGCTGTTTTTTCTGGCCACCAGCTGCTTCTAAAAATATCTGCCTCAAATCTGGCTCACATGGCTCATTGGATCCCTCCACTGGCTGAGATGCAGTCTCTCTAAGGGCCTGCACTCGATCCTACAATACAAATTTAAGTATGAAAAAATAAAAATTACATGAGATTAATCGAAAAAGCAAAAAAACAAATTTTTAAATATGAAAAATTATTAAGTTTGGTAAATACTTACTGCGACAGCCTTCCAAGATCGCCCTAGGATACTTTGGGATTTGATATGCTAATCAACCAAATGATCGCCCTAGGAGATTTGTTCAGGAAATCAATCCAGGATTGTTTAATAACATAACAAGTAGTTCTTGCACCGACCCTCTTCTATCCTTTTTTTAAGGCATTTCTACAAACACTGGAAAGCCAAGATTTCTACAACACAAAGAACCAAGCCAATAGAAAATAAGAACATGAGAATGGAAGTTTACCAACCTTGAATCGGTGATCAGACCGAAGGAGGAAGGTTCAACCCTTCTACTAGGGTTGAGGGTTTCATCAAGGAGGGAGACGAGCCACCGATTCGATCTATTCACCGAGCTTTGGAAGCGAGGATGACCGCGGTGCGATACATGGCGGAGAAGAGAAGGATTGGAGAGATGAGCGCAATGGATTGGAAGAGAGGCGGAAAATGGGGCTGGGTGGGAAGGGCGGTTTGAGGGGAAAGAACGAAAAAAAAAAACCCTAGCCGCCTGCGGAATGAGTTCTGGACGCGCGGGTAGAAAGAAAAAAAAATAAGAAAACTTAGGGCGGAACGAGTAAAAAAACTGTAGCGACGGAAAATGTTTTCCGTCGCTACTGTTAAACACAAGTAAAAAAAATCGTAGCGACGGAAAACATTTTCCGTCGCTACGTTCAACACAGGTAAAAAACCGTTCAACACAGGTAAAAAACCGTAGCGACGGAAAACATTTTCCGTCGCTACTGTTTAAAACGCAATTAAAAAAAAAACCGTAGCGACGGAAAACATTTTCCGTCGCTACTATTTAAAACACAGTTTAAAAAAAAATCGTAGCGACGAAAAATGTTTTCCGTCGCTACTATTTAAAACACAGTTTAAAAAAAAACCGTAACGACGGAAAACATTTTCCGTCGTTACTGTTCAAAACGCAGTTTAAAAAAAATTGTAGCGACGAAAAATGTTTTCCGTCGCTACTGTTCAAAATGCATTTTAAAAAATATAAACGTAGCAACGGTAAATTTTCGAAGCTACTGTTCTAGTTTTTAAAAAATATAGCAACGGAATTTTTTCGTCGCTACTATTTTGAAATAAGAGTTTAAAAAATTATAGCGATGAAATATTTCCGTCGCTAAAATAGCAACAGAAATTTTCGGAAAAAATTCGTCGCGAAGTTTAGCGACGGATATATTCCATCGCTAATTTGATGCTAAATATTTTGTTAGCGACGGAAATTGTTCGTCGCTAAAATAATATTTTTTATTATTTTCACTCACTGATCCGTCGTTGATCCGAAGCTATTTGCTACGAATGGAGATCCGTCGCTATATTCCGTCGCTATTATTGGCGATGAAAATTTTCTCTCGCGAATTTGATGCTAATTTTTTTTTTAGCGATGGAAACTGTCCGTCGCTAAAATAATAATTTTTTATTATTTTTACTCGCTGATCCGTCGCTATTCTGAAGCTATTTGCTACAAATGTAGATCCGTCGCTAAGTTTCGTCGCTATTTTGTTCTTCTCTTGTAGTGATGGGTCCGTCTTCAGACCCCCATGGGGTAAGCGGCATCTGCTGCTAGATCCTCATAGCTTGAGAGCAAGTAAAGATAACATAATCAACCGACTCATCCTTAAGCCCACAGATTGGACAAAAGGCGAAATGAGGATACAATATTGTCTTTAAGGTGACGTCCAAAATGGTTTGATTTGCTTGCTTGCGTAGGCCTTACCGAAGCTTATCGTCATCTCATAGTACATTTTTGATGAGAAAATTTTTTATCTCTAAACTCTTTTTGACAGGCTTTTCTAATCAGAATCTAGTGTTTTCCTTGGCTCATAAATATTGTAACCATTTCAGTAATGTTTTATAATGACTCATTCTACGACCAATGTGAATAAAATTGAGATTGAGCTGCTAATGGAGATTAAAATAACGCAAGCCATTGAGTTTATTAGGCTTGGTTTGGTAATATGGTTGGGAAACGATGTCAGCGGTAAGATTTTGACTTGATATGTTCCCAAATTTCTCAACCAAACACGTCTTGGCTTTCGTAGTATGAAGACAAATGGAGCGTTAAATGGCCATGTGGTCCAATCCTTGAGGTAGAGCAAACATGGAAAAAATGACCATTTTAAATAAGAAGTAGTGTAAAAAATGACCATCTAGAAAGAATAGGCTTGCTTGACGTTTATATATTCTTGTTTTTTTTTTAAGGAAAATTATGTTGAAATGTAGGATAAAAACAATGCATTATATGCCCTATTTTAAACAGGCAACACTAGCACGTTAAGATGAGAGGCAAACATATTAAGGTAGTATTTGAAATAGAAAATAAAAGGATATCTAAAAAATATTTTTTTTTATTTTTAAAAGTTATAACTATAAAAGATAGTTGTGAATAAAGTTAATCAGAGGGATAACCATGGTTAATCATGGATTATCTTTCAATTTATTTCCTAAAAATACAGAAATAACTGGTTATCATCCAAATAAAGTTAAAAAAAGTTGTTTATGATTTAACTTTTTACATTTGATATGATAATGATAGTCAAAAGATATTCTTAAAGATAACCAAAGATAAACCTATTCCATATACTTATTCAAAAATAATATTTTTTCTATTAAATACTACCTAAGAGTTCCTTGTATGAGATCAATTAAACCAAGAAATCTAATGCTAGAGTTTTTCCATTTCAGGTTTCGGAACAAAGATGCAAGAAACGCCATGCGTCACAGCTGTGACCAAATAGAAAAACAACGTATCATGTGACGTAAAACTCAATTGATTCAAATTTGGCGGACGACCATCTGCTAGGTACCAAGTCTCCTATGAATAGGATTCCATCAACAGCAAACGAGATTTGCTCAAATAATTCAAAAGGTTGTGCCATGACATTATTGATGTCTTATGTACAGGTATCCAATTTGTGCAAAGAAAATGGCTTAGGCGTCATCATCATCATGCCACCTGCCATTACGACGTCCAATTTTTGGATAAAAAAGTTTTGCCATCGCACTTGATGATTGGCGCATAATGTTTGCGTGTGTATACCGAAAGAGAAAAAAAAGATGTTTTTATCTTTGCGCTATGTGTCAATTGTCAGGTATGATGCATGCAAGCTGCACCGCATTTGATGTACAAAGATTTTTTTTTTTTTTAATTCCTCTATATGACATGGGACAACAAATTATGTTGCTTAAGCTCTTGAATTGAATGCATAAGAGCTTTGAAGTCCAGATTTGTGTGGACCAAAAAAAAAAAAAAAAATTTGCACTATAGTGCCGAAATAACAAGTCTCAATTGAATCAAACTTTAATAAACAATAAATCAGATCAAATAAATATGCATCAAATTGCCCTCTACCACCACTTTAGTTCCGGATGTCTAATTCAATGCATCAATCTAGCTTCATAAGACCCAATCTTGTGGACAAGGACTCAAATCAGGATGTGGATTAGTTGAAAGTCACCTCAATCTAGCTTCATAAGACCAAATCTTGTTGACAAAGGACTCAAATCATGACGTGGATTAGTTGAATTCGTTGCCGTGTACAAAAAGTGATGCATTATCTATCAGATTAGCCTGGCTAGATTGCTGGTCTAATTAACTCGGTAGTGATCCTAAACACTTGAGTTTGGTAGCCCTAAAACTCAAGTGATGAAAGTTCATTGGCAAGTAGGCGAACTTGAATGGATTGCTTGAGTATCATTTGTAATGCTCCAAAGTCTATCTATTGGTCCAATTAATTGGTAATATATGAAGTTATAAGTATTTAAATATTTTTTTTAATTTGATGTGTGATTATTTTTGAAGTATTATATTTTTATTCAAAAGTTTGGATGTGATGCACTAAGAACTACCATTTACGCCAAGGGTTGCCTTTTAGGCAAGAAACAAGCTTTTTTATGTTGTCCCCACATTTTATTAAAAATGGTTACTAGAATTGAGCACATACGTGTGGAATAAACAAATATACCTCGGATTCATTTGATGGGGTTCTTGACTTAGAAAATCACACCATATCCATACGTTGCCCATCGTGTATTGCAATTGCTCAACTCGTCAGCCCCACTTTTTACTTTTTTAGGACATCTTTGGATGGTTCTCAATGTTACTTGTTTGAGAATTTGAGAAGGATCAATTCGAATTCAGAGTATTAGGTGACGTGGTTAATCAAGCCATGTTAGAGTTAACGAAGAAAGTAACTAACGGAACCCCGGCCTCGGACTCCGAGTCCTCCTCGGCCTCGGTCTTCGAGGTCCCCTTGGCCTCTGACATCCCCTTGGTCTCAGACCTTTAAGTCCCCTTGGCCTCGTATGTCCCCTCGGTCTCGGACCTCAAATCCCCTCGGCCTCGGACCTTGAGTTTCCTCGGCCTCGGACATTGAGTCCCCTCGGCCTCGGATGTCCCCTCGGTTTCAGACCTCAAGTTCCCTCGGCCTCGGACCTTGAGTCCCCTTGGCCTTGGACGTCCTCTCGGTCTCGGACCTCGAGTCCCCTCAGCCTCGGGCATCCCCTTGGTCTTGGACCTTGAGCTCCCTTGGCCCCAGACCTCGAGTCCCCTCGGTCTCAAACCTTAAGCCCCCTAGGCCTCGGAGTTTGAGTCCTCTCGGCCTTGGACCTTGAGCCCCTCGAACATCCCCTCGGCCTCGGACCTTGAGTCCCCTCGGCCCCGGACCTGTCCCCTTGGTCTCGGACCTTAAATCCCCTCGGCCCCGGACCTATCCCCTCGGCCTCGGACCTCATGTCCCCTCGACCTCGGACCTCATGTTCCCTCGGCCTTGGACCCTAGGTCTCCCCTATCTCGAGCCGTCTGATACTACCACATGGCCCGCCATCCACCTACGGCTGCCACGTGGCCCACTAACTATCTGCAACTGCGCATGGCCACTGCCCGTAATGGCGCACGCCTATCACGACTAGGCCCACCTGCCATCTGTGGCGCTGCCCCTGGTAGGTGGCTGGCAGGGTAAGACACCTCTGAATGCTCAGTGTCGATGCGATCTGTCTTTGTCAGCTTGGCCTCCTATCCACTACCGAACAACAACACCTCGAAATTAGCCACCTTCTGAAAGCGAGAAAAAGGATCTTTGAACAGGTATAAGAACCCACACTCACAACGAGGAAAGGGATATGAACTCAAGCTCTCTAGCTTTTTCCTATTAGCTCTTTTCTTCACTGTTCCCAAGTCGCTTACTTGAGCGTCGGAGGGTCCCCATCAGTGTAACCGGTCTCCAGAAACTTTTTTTGCAGGAGCTTCTTTGAGGGAGAAGATCTTCGTTTCTGACATTGAAGGAATGTGACTTAGCGGCAACACTAGGGATCCTCTTTACAGGTGGAGACAATTCTCTTATCACAAAAAAGAAAATAATTAGTTCAGCCGACTGAAACTATTACCGGACATAGGAGGGGATTAACTATGAAGTTGTCAAAGCATTAGTTGTGGACTTCTAAATTTGATGTATAATAGATGCTCTGAATTATCTTTTTGTTGCTTTTAATAATATATAAATTTTAAAGATTTTGAAAATTCAAAGAGAAAAGTTTTGAATTTGTTGAAATGTTCTTCTTGCTGACATATGACAAAATCATGGAAGGCACGTAATGCTAAGTATTGAAGCTAAAAATTGGCTTCATATTTTAGCCAGCTCTATTCGATCAAATAGGCTAGTTTGATGCAAGAAAGAAAATTTGACTATGCAGCACTTTTCGTGCTAAAGTAAAGGGCTCTTGATGGATAGAGGTCCAAATAGCTGAATGGAGATATGAGAAGGCAAAATAAGAAAAGGTTGCATCTCTATTTCTATTATTTTTATTTATGAAAGAGTTAAATTCCTCTAAGGTTTGATAAATCCCATCAAGATTTGAAAATCCTAGAGTTTCTTACGTAGGTAACAAGTAAGTGAGTAATTGGTTTCAATATTTGTTTCCACCCTTAATTCAAATAGAGCTAATCTTGTAGGAAAGTAACACCTCTATCACATGTCACCAAACAATTGAACGCTTATTTTATGTCGCATCATTAGGATTTTTAATTTACTAACCAAAATCATGATTTAATTTGTGACATCATGAAGTGTTAGTGTGATTGGCCTTTTATCATTAATATCAAGTCTAAAGCAATTGTTTCATGTTTTCTTGATATTCTGTCTTAATTGCTTTTGTGAACTATATTTCATCATTCCAATGAAATATTGGACTCTCTTTGGCTTCCCATTTTCTTTTTCATAAATTATATTAGCATGATGTTGGAAGATTTCATTAGTCTAATACAATTTTGTATCGGTTTCTTCCCTAATAGAAAATATCATGCATTGAACCTGATGACTACTGAAAGGAGGCCATTCGTTGCAGCAACCAATCCTAAAAATAAAGTCACTTTATAAGATTTTTTAAACTTAATATATGCTATCAATGATTGCATACTTTTATATTTTACAAAAGCAAATTAAATATGATTCAGATTAAATAACTGATATAATCTTAAATAAAGTATGCGATTCATAAAGTATTGAGATAGGTCCATCTCAATTTGATTATGTATATATGGGGGTATATAGTTTGAAGATATAGGAATTGATTTATGGCTTAATCCTCACCCCCACCCCAACTTTAACTCTAATTAGTCTTATATGTGAAAAGAATTAGAAGGTTATCAAGTTCCATTGAATGACAACATAGATGGGATAAAGGGAGAGAAAAAAATCAATGTTACAAAGGAGGAGACAATTGTGCTCTTGAGGCTATGAAAATCTCTACAGCAATTGTGGCACAAACAGATGTGGCAATAAATTTTTATAGTTATATAGTGTTCTAAATTTCATTTATATGATCTTAAAATTCCAGATATGGTATCAGAGCAAGCATATATAGATTTAGAATCCAATTCTTGTTCTCTTGTTATAATTTATGCTTTTGAATGGATTTTGATTGTATGTCTGATCCTATCTCCAAAAACAAATTCCCTACTTTATATGTCCCTTGGATCTGGATTTATTTTTTGACATGATAAAAGGAAAATGTTTCTCTTCTTGTCCTTCTTCTAGACTTTGTTTAGTTTTAGAGCTGAATAATCATTGTGCGAACAAGAGAATGTTATATTTTCTTTTCGGGTTTAATTTTTGGATCAGAAAAAGTATTTTTAGAATTCATCTATACATTAAATCAAAAAGATAGCATAGGACGTTTATTCTACTTATCAAGACAAGCTTATAGGATCTAGAATCATCAAAATCAGACCTGTGTACTGAAAGTAATTGAATTTTGAAGCTTTCAGATCCTGTTGTTATATTTTAGACTGTTGAATACTTTCCCTTTTATTATTATGACATCAACCGTTTTTTCTTTTTCTTTTTTTTTTAACCTTCAAATTTAATCTCTTTCTTTGGAAACAAAACCCTCCAAGATCCATGAAAAGGTTGATATTCATCATTTTGTCCCATAGGCTTGTACCAAATCCAGACACAGGCATAGTATTATCATGCAAATCTAGGCTCAATTGTAGCCTTTGATTCAAGAAAAGGTTCGCTAACTGCTTATAAATTTCCAGTTTATTTAGAAGGGATAGAGGTCAGCTTGCGGCTGGATTAGAGGATATGGATATTGTGACCCTTGTTTTCTCTCTTACAGATCTAGCTACTATGTTTATTCTTGAATGTTCCAAGTTTTTAAAATTAATTATCTTCAATAGAGAACACAATAATGTTTTAGAATATTGTTTTTCCAATACATCGTATCAAGCAATTTTGCTTTACTTATTTGGCCATGCGATAGGGATTCGATTTTGCTAATTTAGTTTGTATGAGAAGTAAAACCCTAACTTTAAATTGAGCAAGAGGATAGACTAAACCAAAGAGAACCCCAATTTTGTTGATCTATTTCCCTTATTTTCTTGGACCACTCTTGCTGAGCGGCTGGCCTGTAGGTTGTCGTGAAAAATATCAAGAGGCAAATCCTTCTCTCTTTGTACCATTTTTATATATGTCCTCATTAAAATGTATTCATTAATGTTATATTATTAAAATTTTAAATTAAAATTTTGACACATTGTGCATTTATTTTGTGATTGTGATCATGTTGATTGCTAATGTTATTGAGTATAGTTGTAGATAATATGATCGAACATTTATTTTAATATATTTAATGATAAATAAATATATTAATTTATAATTTGTGGGCATAAAGTTCATGATCATGATTAGAGAGCTCTTGGATCAATGTGGATGTTATGTCCAAAGTGGATCATCCATTAAGTTTCAAAGAGTTTTTTTTTTTTTTTAATGAGGATTATGAGAAACTCCTTTATGTAGTATTCTGTTTTGGTAGATGGTCCTATTTTATTGCGATATAGCTTAATCGTTTGCGGATAATTCTCAACGATAGCCATCCACTAGTTAATAAGTGATAACTATATGTCTTTGAAATTTGAAATTTAACAAAATGCCTACTTTGATGGAAGAAGGCGGTGGAAGAGAGTTAAGAAAATCTCTTTAAATAAGAGATCCCTTCTAAGGTTTTCGATAACACATTATCATACAAGAGAAAACTAGAAGGAAGCAGAGATATTGGGTCCCTGATCAAGAGCATATCCTGAGGGCATACACCATCGTGTGCGATAGCTCATTGATTGGAAGCACTCAATCAAGGTTCTCGAAGCGGTAGATTAAGATCCCGAGAGGTTCTCGAAGCGGTAGATCAAGATCCCGAGAGGTAGATCTGCAGCTGATTCAGATCGAGAGGAAGATCAAGATCCTAATTCAGATCTTCGAGAGGTAGATCATAAGCAATGGCTGGAGGTAATACAAAGATCCTATCTATTAATTCTATACAATATTGTGTAGATTGTTAATAGATTTCTAACAGTTGGTATCATAGCTGCAATACCTCTGCCTTGTTTTTGTTGTAAGTGTTTCCATCATTTCAGATTTAATTATTTTCTGATCTAATTAAATTTTTTAGAATAACTTATTATTTTATTGTTCGTAGGCTTGCTTGGTCTCTATTTCTCTCATATAGGGATAGTCCAAAGGGGAGGCTACTGGTAGTACCCTGGATTATTTGACCCAACGGACGTGTAGTAGGGATATTAGGGACGCACCAAAAGGAAGGCTACTGGTAGTACCTTGGTGCATTTTACCAACTACCTATGTACCGAAAGAGTTAATAGATCACCATGAAGATTGTTTGAGACCATCGAAATTTATTTCTTTTATTCTTTGATATGGTTTAAATAAAAGAAAGTTGATATGATTAATGAAATATCAATTTTGTTGTGGTGGTTACTCTTCGGTTTTTTAATCCCACCCCATGCTTTTCTCTTAGGTATAAAAATTCCTCTGTTATTCTGATTTTTTCCTGGCCGTTCCAATTTTCTTGGTTCCGATTTTTGCTCACGGAACTTTGAGCGGAGCATAAATGTGAATGTGGCCTCTTCCGTTAAAGAGAGAGAAAACCTGTTAAAGAGAGAAAACGTGGCTTCCATGACCACATGCGGTGACCTGTTAAAGAGAGAAAACGTGGCTTCTGTGACCATATGCAGTGACATGTTAAAGAGAGAAAACATGGCCTGTTCTGTGCTTTTTTTTTTTGATTTTCTCGCCTATGGGTCTTTCGGTTTTCTCACGGGTGTGATCTTCCTGATCTCACGGATCTCACAGCGATTTAAAATCGAATTAGATTGGTTAAATTTTAAATGCATGCTATTATCTGTCTAATGTTTTATTATATCATGTGATATGATTTATTTTATCATTTGTTTCTTAAGTTTAAAATTTTTGTATTAAAATATACCTCCTGAGTCTCTATGCCTATGGTGTTTTGCATAGACTGGCCCAAGGGAATAATGAGCTACGGCCGGACGTGTTTTAATTAACAAAATTTTTTTTTAAGATGATAATTTTAAAAATTCATTAAATAGATAATTGATATGCTATCTCCTATTTTGCATATTAGATTTATTTTATGCATGAATAAAATTATATTTGGTGGCAGTGTGAAAAATCACAGTGCAAATCCTTTCAAGGTTTGATTGGTCAATTGGTGTTTAGAAAAGTAAAGAGATTGTGGTTACTTAACTGGTTCCGTTGACTGACCTAAGGAAAGCAATGGGGGACCCCCACCTCTCTTCCACTGGCCTGGCCAATTTGATTAATTCAGATATTGATTTGAAAATGTTATATTGATTAAGATCATTACCTAATAATCATGCTAAAATGGTTAATCTATATCCATATAATGGAGTTCAAATGTCGTGTGATCAATATGATTTTGATTAATTGAGGAGTAGCCACAACATCTTTAATTAATCAAAATTATATATTGAGTCGCAAAGATCACATAAGGTTAAATGATATTATTTAATTAATTATATTAATGCTATGAATCTTATCCCACATAAATTTTTATTGCACTGATATAATTAATTAGGATGTGATAACAAATTATTTTCTTAATTACCTACAGGAATTAAGAAAGGAATATAATTTGTTAGTCACATTATTAAGTTAATGAGTTTATTTAAGTATAATAACTTAGACCACAGGTAGTTATTATATGTTATTGATTCATGTTATTGCATGTTTACATTGGTAAGACATGACATTAAGTTATATACCTCAAATTCAGTTACATGAACATGATTTTATTTTTATGCAGCTATTTTGCTTGTTAATATTTCTGATATGAAATGTGATGTTCTCGATTTAAGTGGTGATAATTATAAATTATGGAAGGAGAGAATTCTTCTTCAATTAGGGTGCATGGATATTGACTACGCTATCATGAAGGATGAACCACATTCGGTTACATCTACTAGCACTCAGGCTAAGATTGTTGCGTATGAACGATGGGAGCGATCCAATCGCCTTAGTATGATGTTCCTGCCTACTAAGATTTTTGCCAGTATACATTGTTCAATTCTTAAGTGCAAAAATGTCAAGAAACTTCTGAAGGCTATTGATGCACAATTTGAGTCTTCAGATAAGGCACTGGCTAGCACCCTAATGGCAAAATTATCATCAATGAAGCTCACTACTGTTGGAGGTGTGCGTGAGCACATCATGAAGATGAGGGACATTACGGCTCAATTGAAATCCCTAGAGGTTGAGATGTCAGAATCCTTCTTGGTGCACTTTATTTTGAATTCACTCCCACAGCTGTATAGTCCCTTCAAAATATCTTGCAACACACATAAGGATAAATGGTTAATTAATGAACTTCTAACTATGTGTGTTCAAGAGGAAGGGAGGTTGATTTTGAAAATGGAAGAAAGTGCACATTTAGTCACTCAGAGAAAGTACCCATCCATACAAAAGACAAGAAGGAGTCCAAGTGCTTCTTTTGCAAGAAAAAAGGGCATATAAAGAAGGATTGCCTCAAATTCAAGGCTTGGCTTGACAAGAAAGGTACTCTAACCTCATTCGTATGTTATGAATCCAATTTGGTTATATGTCATAACACATGGTGGATTGATTCTGGTTCTACAATCCATATTTCAAATACCTTGCAGGGTTTTCTAAATCAAAGGAAACAATTAGGAAGTGAACAAAGCATCTATTCAGGAAAGAAGATGGGTTCACATGTGGAAGCGATTGGGACGTGCAGACTTATTTTATATTCTGGTTTTGTTTTAGATTTGGAAAATACATTTTATATTTCAAGTTTCTCTAGAAATTTGATTTCAGTGTCAAGACTTGTACTCAAAGGATATTTCTTTAATTTTAATAAAAGCTCTATTGATTTATTTTATAAATCCAAGCTTATTGGGAATGGTACATTGTCCGACAATCTTTTCCAAATTAATTTGAAAAATAATACCTTCTATAATGTGATGCACGCCCAAACTGGTATGAAAAGATGTGTTATGAATGAGAATTCCTCTATTTTGTGGCATCGGAGATTAGGTCATATCTCCATTGAGAGAATTAAAAGATTAGTAAAAGATGGAGTACTTGATACTCTTGATTTTACTGATTTTGGTACTTGTGTGGACTGCATAAAGGGAAAGCAAACCAACAAGTCCAAGAAAGATGCCAAGAGAAGTTCAGAAGTACTGGAGATCATACATACGGATATCTGTAGTCCAGATATGGACTCGTATGGTCAAAGATACTTCATCTCATTTATTGATGACTATTCACGATATATGTATCTCTACCTACTTCATAATAAGAACGAAGCATTAGATGTCTTTAAGGTATTCAAGGCAGAAGTAGAGAAACAATGCGGCAAGCAAATTAAGATCGTGAGGTCAGATAGAGGTGGAGAATATTATGGTAGATACACTGAGAATGGACAAGCACCTGGTCCGTTTGCTCGGTTTCTTGAAGAAAATGGAATTATTGTACAATACACCATGTCGGGGTCTCCTGACTAAAATGGTGTAGCTGAAAGGAGAAACCGAACATTATTGGACATGGTAAGGAGCATTATTGTCAGCTCCAACCTACCTAAATCCTTGTGGACTGAAGCTCTTAAAACTTGTTGGTCCAGATAGCAACCCAAGAGGGGGGGTGAATTGGGTTTTTCAAAAATTAAACTCTTTTGAATAGATAACCCCCAGCGGAAATAAATACTTAGATTCACAGATTTAAAACTAAGCAACTATAAATGAAGAGTTGAAGATAAAGAGACAATCACGGCAAACACAATAGATTTTATAGTGGTTCGGTGTACCTACACCTACGTCCACTCCCAAGTACTTCTTGGGTCCACACTATAATCAAACTGATTACAGCAGAGTTGTTTTGCAAGCTCACAACTCAAACTTGTTATTTTCCCGGGTGCACAACGAACCCAGCTGGTTTTCAAGGCTCACCAGCACAAAACCTAAAACCACAAGCTAACGCTTGCACAAGGCTAACAGCCTCAGCTTGAATCAATCACAAGATTGACCCAGCAAACAATATTTTGATTTTACAAAAGCAAACTGCTCCTTCAATGAGCAAATATACAATAATGAAACAATAAATAGAGATTAGGAACCAAAGCCTGATTCGAAGATCTTGGTGGCTTCTTCCTTCTCTTCCTTTGAATGGATCTTCCTTTGGATATGCTCTTGAGGTTCAGAAGATTGAAAAACTAGGGCTTCTCCCTTCTTTTGAGATTTCTTCTAAGTAGAACAGCAAAGGCTTGGAATCTCTTTCTCTTCTCTTGGGGAATGAGTATGATCTTTCCTTACAGGTTTTCTCTCTTTTCTTTTCTGATGGATCTCACGGATTTTCTCTATTCTTTTCTTTTTGCCTCTTTCTTGTCTTTTCCTCTCTTCTTTTTGGGATGCAATCACCCCTCTTCTTATAGATTCGATTAATCCACAAATAGTGCAAAACTATCCGTTAGAAGCAAGTGAAAAAGGATTAGATCCATAAATAACAATAGCCGTTGGGATTAAAATCGATAAAGTAAAGTTTAGAGTCGTTCTGACAGTTCTGGAGCCGTGTCTGACATTCTGGAGTCGCTCTGGCTTTTCTGGAGTCGGCTCTAACTCGAAATAATTTAATCCGCTCGATCTGGAGTCGTCTCTGACTTTTCTGGGGTCGACACAAAATTCTTCTGGAGTCGACTCTAACAGTCTGGGAGTCGACTCTAAGTCGTGGCCTGAAAATCCAACGTTCTGTTGTTTCTGATAGAGTCGGCTCTCACAGTCCCGGAGTCGACTCTAAGTCCGTGCCGTTTTCGGAGTCGGCTCTGCGATTCCATGTGTCGACTCTAATGTCTGCAGTCTTACCTTGACATTAGATTCAAACCAGAACTTGATTTTCTTCTTGATTTTGATCATTAATTAGACTTATAAACTGAAAGACTTAATCAAAATCATTAGTAACATCAAATGTTATACTCAAATAGTTTTGTTAATCATCAAAATCCTCAATTGGGTCAACAATCTCCCCCTTTTTGATGATGACAAAAACTTTGAGTATATGCATTAAAGAAATTCATTTGAATTGAGAATTTAAAGCTTAGAGACTTTGTAATAGAGAATTTGATGCCAACATTTAAAATGAATAAAGATAAGCAAAACATGACATCAATCAAAATGATTCAACTTTTATATGGAGAAATTTATTAAGCTCCCCCTGCATTGAATAACTCCCCCTATGTAGATAGACTGAATTTTCAAAAAAATCTCTTTCTTTCTATTCTCAGAATTGTTCTTCATTTTCTTTCTCTTCATTGTCTTTTCCTTTTTATGCATTATACACTCTTAAAAATTATCTTTTTCCTTTTTATGCATTATACACTCATCTCTCCCCCTTTTTTGTTATCAACAATAAGGTGAGTTTTAAAAGCAAATAAGGAATGTTATCAAAGCGAGGATGTTGGTTCGAATAGTCATAAAGATAGGAATTGACATTCATTGACATTCAATCAAAGACAAATTTGTAATAAAAGTGTAATATTCATTCAACCATTTGTACTTCAAAGCAAGATCTATTACATGTATTCAAAAAGACAGATTTAAGTATTTAAGTCCTATACATGCTAAGAAAGAAAACAAGAAATCCTAAGATACAACCTAGGATTGAATATCAAATATGCTTGTACACTATTTTCTTTAGATGTCCGATCATCTCCATAACATCATCTTTTTGGGTTTTCTTAAAGCTTTCAAGACATGCTTCAATCTGAGAAACGGCAAGGTCAATATCTTTCTTTAGTTGACTTGTAGCATGAAGATACTTTCCAGAACCGTCAGCAATCCCTTCCATCCTTTCAAAAATACTATGAAGATCAGCGCTAAAGGATTCGATGGAATTGCTAAGTGAAAAAGAAATCATGTCAAGTCTTGAATTAATCTCCTCCTTTAGTTGATTGAACTCCTCTCTTAATTTACACATATCATTTGTTCTTACACTGTCATACTCAGCAAGTAAAGCCCTGAGCTGACCAATTTGCTCCTCAGAAAATCTTTCTGATGCCATTGCTGACTGATGTGGAAGTTGAGAGCTTGGTCCAGCTTCTGAGGGTCCAGCAGGTGGTCCAGTAGAAGGTCTAGCAGAAGGTCCAGCAGAAGATGGTCCAGCAGATGGTCCAGGAATGTCTTCTCCTCTGACTTCCTCAACTCTAACCTCCTCAGCTCTGGCCTCATGTCCTCTTTTAATCCAGTTTCCATTTTCTTTTCTAAAGCCCATTCGGTGAATTGTAGAGACACTATAGTAATCTGTATGTCTTAACTTTCTTAGTGGCTCATTGTCCATTATAAGAACACCTTGGCTTCTGAAAACTAAAGTTAAAACCATACCATATGGCAATGTAGATCTCTTCTTAGTAGCTGCCTCCGCCATATAGCCTATCATCATCTCAGCAAGATTTAAAGGTCTACCAGTGAGTATGCAGTCCATTAATAAAACGTCTCGCTCCGAGACATACTCAAACCTTCCGATTTTAGGAAAAAGAATCCTTCCACAGATATTGTGAAGCAGTCTGAGTTCTAAATTAAGTTGGTTTGCTAAATTTCCTCAAACTCAGAGACTTCTCTTCCTAACATCCTTGATAGAGCTCCTCCTCTATCTTCATGATGATATTCAATAAGTCCAACAGTAGGCATTTCCAATAAATTACCAAGAGATTCGGCTGTGATGACTACCTTTGTTCCTCTTACAACACTTACTAATCCTCCCTCTCCTCTACTTAAATCATTATAAAACTCTCTTACTAGGGCGGGGTAGGTAGGAATATCCAAAGAGCAGACCTTCTCCCATCCCATTTCTTTGCAACAATCGCCCAATAGCAAAGCCTTCGAAAATAAAGAAGTTGAAATCGACTTTCCTTCCGGTTGTAATGGCCTTACCAGCTAATTGGTCGACTTTTGGAGAAGATGGTGAGGGTGGAGAGTCATCTTGAGTGGCAGATGAAGAAGATGACGAAGGTTGCCTCCGATTTGAACGGCGCTTCGTCGGAACAGTCGAACCACCAATGGTAGCACGCCTTTTGGGAGCCATTGGATTCGATTGGAATGAGTAATCAAGGGTTTTGAGGGATTTGGAGGGTTTGGAATCAGTTTGGAACGGCTTGAAAATAGTTTAGGAGACGATAGAAATCGTTTGGGGTCGACTCCGCCCTTTTTATTTTGACCTAGTTCCACTTAGAGTCGACTCCCGAAAACGAGGTGTCGGCTCCGAACCAGAGAATCTGTCAGCGCCCGAATTAGAGTCGGCTCTACAGAAGCCAGAGTCGGCTCTAATTGCCCAGACAGAACATCAAAATAAGAAGGTGTCGACTCCACAAACTGAAGGTGTCGACTCCACAATAGTTTCAGAGAAAAATCAGATTTTCAAGGATCTGAAACTGATCAAATTAATCATCAAACTCTAGATAAGTGTTCCTTAACAATTGGGGAAACAATAAATCAACTTTCTAGATAAATTTCCTTATTGAACATAGAGGATTTTCAAGAAATTATAGAATTCTAGATAGTTGTTGTCCTTAGGAGTTTCAGAAAATTATTCTAAAGGATCACAAACTCCTAATTCTCCTCTAAGATAGCAAAATCTCTCCTCACTCAAAGGTTTGGTAAATATCAGCTAATTGATCATTAGTATTAACATATTCAAGACAAACATCTTTGTTAGTTACATGTTCTCTAATAAAGTGATGTCTAATTTCAATGTGTTTAGTTCTTGAATGTTGAATTGGATTTTTAGTTAGATTGATAGCACTAGTATTATCACATTTAATAGGTATTTTATCAAGTGTGATACCATAATCTTCAAGTTGTCGCTTAATCCAAAGGATTTGAGCACAGCAACTTCCAGCTGCAACATACTCTGCCTCAGCAGTGGATAATGCAACCGAATTTTGCTTCTTGCTAAACCAAGAGATTAAGTTACTTCCTAAAAGTTGGCATACCCCACTTGTACTCTTTCTATCTAACTTACAACCAGCATAGTCAGAATCAGAATAAGCAATCAATTTTAAGGTTGAGTCTCTAGAATACCATAATCCTACATTTTTAGTTCCATTTAAGTATCTAAAGATTCTTTTAACAGCAAGTAAATGTGATTCCTTAGGATTAGATTGATATCTTGCACATAAGCAGACAGAAAACATGATATCTGGCCTACTTGCAGTTAGATAAAGAAGTGATCCAATCATACCTCTGTAATGCTTTGATCTACTTTCTTACCTACTTCATCCTTGTCCAGCTTGCATGAGGGACTCATTGGCGTACCAAGAGGTTTAGCAGATTCCATACCAAATTTCTTGAGTATTTCCTTTGTATACTTTGTTTGGTTAATGAAAATTCCCGCTTTCTCTTGTTTGATTTGAAGTCCAAGGAAGAAGTTTAGTTCTCCCATCATGCTCATCTCGAATTCTCCCTGCATTAGCTTAGCAAATTCTTGACAAAGAAGATTGTTAGTAGCACCAAATATAATGTCATCAACATAAATTTGAACGATTAATAAATCCTTTCCTTTTCTTTTTAAAAACAATGTTTTATCAACATTTCCTCTAGAAAAGTCATTTTCAATTAAAAATTTACTTAATCTATCATACCAAGCTCTAGGTGCTTGCTTTAAACCATAAAGTGCTTTGTGTAGTTTGAAGACGTGGTTTGGAAATTCATGATCTTCAAAACCAGGAGGTTGTTCAACATAAACTTCCTCATTTATAAAACCATTTAGAAATGCACTTTTAACATCCATTTGAAATAAGTTGAAATTCATATGACATGCAAATGCAAGTAGTAGCCTAATGGCTTCTAATCTAGCAACAGGTGCAAAAGTTTCATCAAAATCTATACCTTCTTCTTGATTATATCCTTTTGCAACTAGTCTAGCTTTGTTTCTAATTACTATGCCATTTTCATCTAATTTATTTCTAAATACCCATTTAGATCCTATTATAGGGTGATTTTTAGGTCTTTCAACTAGGGTCCAACTTGATTTCTAGTGAATTGGTTTAACTCTTCCTGCATTGCTAACATCCAATAACTATCTTTTTCGGCTTCCTCTATAGTCTTAGGTTCTATATGAGATACAAATGCAAGATGATTATTGATATCTCTCATTGATGATCTAGTCCTTACACCTTGAGATGGATCACCTATGATTAGGTCCTTAGGATGACCATAAGCATATCTCCAATCTCTAGGTAGATCTTGATCATTTTGAACAGTATCAATACCATCATCCTTAGGTGAGTCATGAAAGATACATTTAATTTTTCAATATCTCTTTCAATCAAAGATGTATCTTCCTCATCATCAATTTTATCTGAACTTGATGCTAAAGACTCATCAAACACTATATGAATGGATTCTTCTACAACTAAGCTTTTCTTATTAAATACTCTATATGCTTTGCTAGATGTAGAATATCCTAGGAAGATACCTTCATCAGACTTTGCGTCAAACTTCCCAAGATTATCCTTACCATTGTTATGAATAAAACATCTACAACCAAATGCATGAAAATAACTTAAATTTGGTTTCCTATTGATCCAAAGTTCATAGGGAGTTTTCTTAAGGATAGGTCTAATTAGGGCTCTATTTAGAATGTAACAAGCTGTGTTTATAGCTTCCGCCCAAAAATATTTTGGAAGTTGGCTTTCACATAGCATGGTACGGGCCATGTCTTCTAAAGTCCTATTCTTCTTTCTACAACTCCATTTTGTGTGGTGTTCTAGGTGCAGAGAAGTTATGATGTATGCCTTTTTCAAAACAGAATTTTTCAAATAAGTGATTTTCAAATTCAGTTCCATGATCACTTCTAATAGACACTATGGTAGTGTTTTTCTCATTTGTGACTTTCTTAACAAATTTCATGAATATTGAGAAAGTCTCATCTTTGTGAGCCAAAAACATTACCCAAGTGAATCTAGAGTAATCATCTACTATCACTAGACCATATTTCTTTCCTCCTAGACTTGTGGTTCTAGTAGGTCCAAAAAGGTCCATGTGTAGTAGCTCTAGTGGCCTAGTAGTTGAAACAACATTCTTAGATTTGAAAGAAGTTCTTGTTTGTTTTCCAAATTGACATGCATCACATATTCGATTATTTTCAAAATTTAGACTAGGAATACCTTTAACTAAATCCATTTTTAATAATTTGGAAATTAGGTGTGTGCTTGCATGACCTAATCTACGATGCCATAGCCAACCAATCTCATTCATTTAGCATTATCAGCAACTAAGCAATGATTACTTGGAGATAAATTACTCAAATCAATTAAGTACACATTGCCATAGCGTTTACCAACAAGAATAATGCTATTATCAATGGGATTAGTAACAGTGCAAACAGAAGCTTCAAAGGAGACCTTGAAACCTTTGTCACACAGTTGGCTAATACTTATTAGATTATGTTTAAGTCCATCAACATATAAAACATTATCAATATGAGTAGATGGAGTAATTTGAATCTTACCAATGCCCATGATATGGCCTTGACCATTATCACCAAAAGTAACTACTCCACCTCTTTTTGATTCAAGGGTGATGAATTGATCTTTGTCACCCGTCATGTGTCTTGAGCAACCACTGTCCAGGTACCATTTTCTTTTCAGTCTGATGGCTGCAAGACACTCCTGCAAAACATTTATGTCTTAATTTTAGGTACCCAAGCCTTCTTGGGTCCTTCATGGTTAGAAGCATTAAATTGTTCCTTTGGGAACCCAAATCATCTTTTTCTTTTTATGTGAAGATTTACACATATATGATTTATGTCCTTTGTCTCCACATTTAAAACAAGTAATGTTTAATGATTTTTCAGCATGTACAAAAATGTTTTTCAATGATTTTTGCTTTTTAAGTGGATTATATCCTAATCCAGCTTTATCAAAAACAGCCTTTTGATTTTCCAAAATCATATTAAGTTTGATAGAGCTTAGAGTAAATTTATCAACTATAGGCTTAAGTCTATCAACTTCATTTTTCAAACTTTCTTTTTCTTTTATTAAAAGTTCTTTATCAATAACATGCTTTTCATTTTCTAATGATAGTTTTTGCATTTGAGTTTTCAAATCTTTGTTCTTTGAACTTAGGTTTGCAAAATCATCCATTAATTCATAAAAAGCACTATGTAATTCATCAAAAGTGAAGTCATCAAGAAAACTCGGACTTACCTCATCATTGTCCGCCATGAAGCATAGATTGGCCATTTCACTCTTTTCTTCTTCTTCGGAACTTGTACTTTCCGAATCGCTCCATGTGGCCATCATTGCCTTCTTTTTGAACCTCCGGGTGCCTTTCTTTAGTTGAGGGCATTCAGATTTAAAGTGACCGGCTTCTTGCATTCAAAACAAATAACTTCCTTTTCTTTGCCCTTGTCCTCATCTTTTCTTGCAAAGGGCTTTTTCTTTTCAAACTTCTTCTTCTTCATGAATCTTTTAAATTTTCTTGTGATGAGTGCCATGTCCTCATCATCACTTTCATCCTCGGATTCATGAGGCTCTTCCATATATTCAGAAATCTTAAGAGCCATATTTCTTTTCTTCTTTGACTCATCTTCATCAACATGTTGCTTGATTTGAAGCTCATGAGTCATCAAGGATCCCAACAGTTCTTCTAGGGGTAGTGTACTTAGATCCTTTGCTTCTTGTATTGCTGTCACCTTAGCTTCCCAAGTCCTAGGCAAGGAACGCAAGACCTTTCTCACAAGATCAGAATTATCATAAGATTTACCAAGACTTTTTAAACCATTAACTATGTCAGTAAATCTTGTAAACATATCAGCAATAGATTCACATGCATCCATTTTAAACAATTCATATTTATGAACTAGCATGTTAATCTTGGATTCCTTGACTTGATTTGTTCCCTCATGGGTAACTTCAAGTCTATCCCAGATTTCCTTAGCAGAAATGCAAATAGATATGCGATTGAATTCATTTGCATCTAATGAGCAGTATAAGACATTCATTGCTTTGGCATTGAGTTGTGCCAATTTTCTATCATGTTCATCCCATTCCGTTTTCCGGTTTAGGAATCTCCATGCCATTAACTCTAGCAGTGGGTGTGTGTGGTCCATTGACTATAATACTCCATAGATCATAGTCAAGTGCTTGAATGAATATTTTCATTCTAGCTTTCCAATAACCATAGTTAGAACCATTAAATAAGGGTGGTCTATTAGTAGATTGACCTTCGAAAAAGATGAACCAGCTTGAGTTGCCATGTGGATCTTTGACTCTTGATCGTTAGATCAAATCAAATGAGCACTAGCTCTGATACCAATTGTTGGTCCAGATAGCAACCCAAGAGGGGGGGTGAATTGGGTTTTTCAAAAATTAAACTCTTTTGAATAGATAACCCCCAGCGGAAATAAAAACTTAGATTCACAGATTTAAAACTAAGCAACTATAAATGAAGAGTTGAAGATAAAGAGACAATCACGGCAAACACAATAGATTTTATAGTGGTTCGGTGTACCTACACCTACGTCCACTCCCAAGTACCTCTTGGGTCCACACTATAATCAAACTGATTACAGCAGAGTTGTTTTGCAAGCTCACAACTCAAACTTGTTGTTTTCCCGGGCGCACAACGAACCCAGCTGGTTTTCAAGGCTCACCAGCACAAAACCTAAAACCACAAGCTAATGCTTGCACAAGGCTAACAGCCTCAACTGAATCAATCACCAGATTGACCCAGCAAACAATATTTTGATTTTACAAAAGCAAACTGCTCCTTCAATGAGCAAATATACAATAATGAAACAATAAATAGAGATTAGGAACCAAAGCCTGATTCGAAGATCTTGGTGGCTTCTTCCTTCTCTTCCTTTGAATGGATCTTCCTTTGATATGCTCTTGAGGTTCAGAAGATTGAAAAACTAGGGCTTCTCCCTTCTTTTGAGATTTCTTCTAAGTAGAACAGCAAAGGCTTGGAATCTCTTTCTCTTCTCTTGGGGAATGAGTATGATCTTTCCTTACAGGTTTTCCCTCTTTTCTTTTCTGATGGATCTCAAGGATTTTCTCTATTCTTTTCTTTTTGCCTCTTTCTTGTCTTTTCCTCTCTTCTTTTTGGGATGCAATCACCCTCTTCTTATAGATTCGATTAATCCACAAATAGTGCAAAACTATCCGTTAGAAGCAAGTGAAAAAGGATTAGATCCATAAATAACAATAGCCGTTGGGATTAAAATCGATAAAGTAAAAGTTTAGAGTCGTTCTGACAGTTCTGGAGCCGTGTCTGACATTCTGGAGTCGGCTCTGGCTTTTCTGGAGTCGGCTCTAACTCGAAATAATTTAATCCGCTCGATCTGGAGTCGTCTCTGACTTTTCTGGGGTCGACACAAAATTCTTCTGGAGTCGACTCTAACAGTCTGGGAGTCGACTCTAAGTCATGGCCTGAAAATCCAACGTTCTGTTGTTTCTGATAGAGTCGGCTCTCACAGTCCCGGAGTCGACTCTAAGTCCGTGCCATTTTCTGGAGTCGGCTCTGCGATTCCATGTGTCGACTCTAATGTCTGCAGTCTTACCTTGACATTAGATTCAAACCAGAACTTGATTTTCCTTCTTGATTTTGATCATTAATTAGACTTATAAACTGAAAGACTTAATCAAAATCATTAGTAACATCAAATGTTATACTCAAATAGTTTTGTTAATCATCAAAATCCTCAATTGGGTCAACAAAACTGTTGCGTATATATTAAACCGGGTTCCAACCAAGGTTGTTTGCAAAATGTCATTTGAGTTATTTAAAGGTTGGAAACTAAGTTTGCAACATATATGTGTTTAGGGATGCTCATCTGAAGTAAGAGTTTATAATCCACAAGAAAAAAAACTAGACCCAAGGACTATTAGTGGATATTTTATTGGATATGCTGAGAAGTCCAAGGGTTATAGATTTTATTATCCATCTCACAGCACTAGGATTGTGGAATCAAGAAATATAAAATTTCTTGAGAATGACTTGATCAGTGGGAGTGATCAATCTCAGTATTTGGCTTCTTTTGAGAAAGATGATTTAGATATTCCAGCTTCCACTTCAAGTGAGGGATTGGTTGTTATTTATAGCACTCCTCAAACTCAAATAAGTGCTCAACAACCAGTCATTGAAATTTCACAAGCTGATGATAATCTAGAAGATCATGTTGTTCAACAACAACAATCAGTTGTGCAAGATATTCCTCAAGAGGTCATTGACATAACATTAAGAAGATCAACTAGAATGAAGAAATCAACAATTCCTAGTGATTATATTGTATATCTACATGAATCTGACTATAACATTGAAGCTGAAAATGATCCTGAAACATTTTCATAAGCCATAAGTTCTAAAGAATCAAACTTGTGGTACAGTGCTATGAAGGACGAGATGGAACCTATGGCATCTAATCGAGTCTGGGATCTTGTTGAGTTACCTGATGGTGTAAAAGCCATTGGATGTAGATGTGTCTTTAAAATAAAGAAAGACTCACAAGGCAACATTGAGAGATATAAAGCAAGACTCGTTGCCAAAGGGTTCACTCAGAGGGAAGGAATCGACTACACTGAGACATTTTCTTCTGTATCCAAGAAAGATTCTCTTCAAATAATTATGGCATTGGTAGCTCATTTTGATTTTGAGTTACATCAAATGGATGTGAAAACTGCATTCCTTAATGGAGATCTAGAGGAAGAGGTTTACATGAAATAGCCTAAAGGATTTTGCTCTAGTGATAGTGAGCATTTGGTTTGCAAGCTTAAGAAATCCATATATGGATTGAAACAAGCCTCACGTCAGTGGTATTTAAAATTTCATGATGTGATCTCTTCCTTTGGTTTTGAAGAAAACATCAGGGATAATGTATATACCAGAAGGTTAGTGGAAGCAAAATTTGTTTCTTGGTCCTATATGTGGATGACATTCTACTTGCAACTAATGATAAAGGGTTGCTATATGAGGTAAAACAATTTCTCTCCAAAAATTTTGATATGAAAGATATGAGTAAGGCATCTTATGTCATTGGCATTAAGATTCATAGAGAAAGATCTCC
>UESW01004048.1:698342-730698 GCA_900491605.1 Calamus simplicifolius
CAGCCTCGACCAACATACCTCGGCCAGCTTCAGCCTTGGCTAGCTTTTTAGCCTCGGCCAGCCACAGCCTCTTCCCCTCGGCCATGAACAGTGCTCGGCCATGAACAATGCTCGACCTCTTCCCCCTCGGCCATGAACAATGCCATGCAAATGTTCACCCACGGCCTTCTCTGGAACTCATCCAAGGACATAAATAGTGCCATGCACGTACTCTATAATCAATACTCCACGAGTGATAGAGCTAGCTTCAATTTCAAATTTCATCTTCTGCCTCAGCGGCTACACTTTGAGGCCCACGTGCTTGACTTTATCGCCGATCACTATCCACACAGGACAACGAAAGCGTAGTGTGGGGGACGTGTCTGGAAAATGCCGTAACGGTCGGCCACACCCTGCAGCAGCCTGCAATAGCTGTCCAAGTTAAACAACACCTGCCAACCAGCTGCAGCCACCTACTCTGACGGAACACAGCCTGCAGCTCTGACAAATCACATGGAGGCCAGCCCCGCTGTGCTGCCCCCATCATCAATGCTTTGACAAGTGATCATGCCCAAAAATTGGCAGGCTCTAAGCACCAATAAAATAGGTAAGAGGGACCCCCGACCAGGGAATTCCAAGAACAACTCAACACACAACAGTCCTAAATGATCATTCTTGATGGCAGAGAACTCTAAGCCTCTCTCTCTTTCAAACTTTCTCAAGCTCACAGTTATTGCCCAGAGTACTCCCGCCAAAATTTTTAGTCCCTATGACTTTTTGCAGGTTTTCAGGCGCGAGAAGCTCGCCGAAAGATCCTAGGCTCACTGAAGGAGGCAACCAGACACTCGTGGATGCTCGAGGACGATGATTTGGCATCAACAGATTAGCACGTCAGGTAGAGGGGTAGAGCACAGATCATCAACGATGCTAGCTTGCGGATCATCGTCCCCCTTAGATTAGCATGGTGGATCAAAACGATGGTGATGACAAGAACCCGAAGAGCTTTCGCTAGTCACGCTGGAGGGCACCCTCAACGAGCTAAGCAACAGAGCTAACCGCTCCACTCCACCATCTCCACTACTTCAGGCCACTCAAGCCAAACAACATGCCACCCTCATCCTGCAAATCCATACATTGACGGCAGCTGTCCAAAAGCTCTAGAAGCAATATCTCACAGCCACACAGCAGCCAGCAAGAGCTTTCGCTCCCTCTTTAGTTGCTGCTCAGGCCAGCCATCATCCATCCCACGGGAGATCTCTCCAGCAAGAGGCTCACCGCCATCAAGCTCATCAGCACGAGCATTTTCAAGCTCAAAAGAAAGATCTCACTAGCAAGAGCGCCACCGCTCACCGTCCAAACCGCCTCTTCTCCTATGGACGGTGATGCGGGGGGAGGCCCAAGCAAGGGTGCTAGCATCTCCACTCCAATCAACTTGCTTCCCAGAGGGCAGACCACCAGCAGGCCGATGTATCCAAATCAACAAAAGGAGACAAAGTCCTCCAAAGACACTTCACAATGACAACCTCTTCTACTCGGACAGTCATAGTCCACAAGAGGCGAGCAATCCCGGGGCTATCTTTGGCCAACAGAGAGATGATTAGCACTCCTCCTCAGCCGTTTTTTCTCCCTTCAAACCATCTGCATCAAGTGCCACATCATCATCATCACCTGGCATATCATCTCGGCCGAGTTTCCTCCAAGAAGTAAGGTCCTAGCTTGGCTGCGCGAGATGGGGAGGACGTGGTCGAAGTCCTAGCCCAGTGCCATGCCATGCAAACTTAAATAAATGAGATTTAATGCACGAGGGGAAGGAAGCTTGGTGCCAGCGAAAGGACAAAGAGAGGACATTGGGTGGAGGGGTCATTATGGCCTTCCTTATACTCAGATGTCAGGGCTCAATTAATGCCAAAAGAGACCAACAATGAAGGTTCTCCTTCACTCTCGAATAGTCTTCTTCGCCTCCGCAAATACCCCGATCCAGCATCAGGAAGAGCTGGGGAAAGCTCTCTGTCTCGACTCCATACCGACCCCCAACGTCATCGAACATGATGCAAAGGCCAAAAAGCTATAAAATCTAAGTACACTACACTTTGAGAAAAGCTTATTTTCATTAATACTTGAATGCACTGCAGAAAGACCGACTCCAGCATTGGCACCTAAACCCGAGATCATTTCGACACCAAAGACCGACTCTAGCATCGGCACCTAAGCCCGAGATCAACTTGGCAACAAAGACCGACTCCAGCATCGACAACAAAGACCATTGGCACAAAGCAAAAGGCACATGAGCTTGGTCCAAGCACCCTCAGGTCACCCTTCGGGATTAAAGGCTCCCGAGCATGGTTCCATCACAGTAACTCTCAGGTCACCCTTTGGGGTTAAAGGCATCTGAGCCTGGTCCAAGCACCTTCAAGTCACCCTTCGGGGTTAAAGGCACCTGAGCCTGATCTAAGCACCCTCAGGTCACCCTTCAGGGTTAAAAGGCATTTGACGACTCTCAACTTTCAGGTCACCCTTCGGGGTTCAAAAGGCACCTGACGACTCTCAACTCTCAGGTCACCCTTCGGGGTTAAAATGCATTCTCAACTCTCAGGTCATCCTCCGGGGTTCAAAAGGCACCTGACGACTCTCAACTCTCAGATCATCCTTCGGGTTAAAAGGCACCTGACGACTTCAACAACTCTCAGGTCACCCTCTGAGGTTCAAAAGGCTCTCGATGGCCTCAACCTTGCCTCAGCGGCTCTATCTCTTTGCCTTCACGACATCATTACAACCTCAATAGTTTCATCTCAGCCCAAGCGGCCTTATATCTGCCTTAACGGTATTATTGCAGCTATCTTTTTGCCTCCATGGCCTTATTACAACATCAACGATTTCATCTCAATTCCAGCGGCCTTATATTTGCCTTAGCGGTATTATTACAGCTCTATCAGCCTCGACGGCTTTATCACAACCTCAACGGCCTCACTCTAGCCTCAGCGGCTTCAACCCTGTCTTAGCGACTAATGACCAATAGGATAAGACCTTTGATTAAATTATATACTTGCAACATATTGCTAGTCACTTTCAGTCATTCAAGAAGAAGCCCCAAGTCAACTCATAGTAGGGAGAGGCCAACTCTTCGGCTCACAGTTGACGGGCACCCATCTCCAAATTTCATGACAAAAGTAGAAGACCCAAAGTCAACTCAAAGTCAGAAGAAACCGACTCCTCAACTCACAGTTGACGGGCATCCGCTTCCAGACCCTACGTTAGGAGAGGATTACTGGCTGCTCCTAGCCAGTCTAAGGTAATCAATTTACCTCCAACATTACTTAAAGTCTTTGAGCAGACAAAAGTACAAGAGAGCATGCAGACATGGTCACAAGTCCATACAAGACAGACGGAAATTAGCCAAAGCCAACGTGCAAAATGCAAGACCAAAGGTAAAAATTCTACACTCCTTTCACTTGGAGAGTGCAAGGCATGCGATCACATAGGCTCAAGAGTATGGGGGGCATCTGATGGGACCAATAAACCCCATGGACAATGGTGACGCACTCGCGTCAGACTCCTAGTTAGCCACCCGGGTTGGCCCTCTTTCGACCAGCTTCGGCCTCGGCCAACATACCTCGGCAAGCTTCAGCCTTGGCCAGCTTCAGCCTCGGCCACCCTCAGCCTTGGCCAGCCTCAGCCTCGGCCAGCATACCTCTACCAGCTTCAGCCTTGGTCAGCTTCAGCCTCGGCCAACATATCTTGGCCAGCTTTAGCCTTGGCCAGCCTCAGCCTCGACCAACATACCTCGGCTAGCTTTAGCCTCGGCTAGCCTCAGCCTCGGCCTCTTCCCCTCGGCCATGACTAGTGCTCGGCCTCTTTCCCCTTGGCCATGAACAGTGCCATGCAAATGTTCACCCACGACCTTCTTTGGAGCTCATCCAAGGGCATGAACAGTGCCATGCATGTACTCTATAATCAATACTCTACGAGGGACAGAACCAGCTTTAACTTCAAATTCATCTTCTGCCTTAGCAGCTACACTTTGAGGCCCATATGCCTAACTTTATTGCCCATCACTGTCCACACAGGATAGCGGAAGGGTGGCATGGGGGACACGTTTGGCAAATGCCATAATGGTCGGCCATGCCCTGTAGCAGCTTGCAACAACTATCCAAGCCAAACAGCACCTGCAACCAGCTATAGCCATCTACTTTGATGGGACACAGTCCGCAGCTCTGATAAATCACATGGAGGCCAGCTCCGATGTGCTGCTCCCATCATCAATGCTCTAACAAGTGATCATTCCCCAAAACTGGCAAACTTTAAGGACCAATAAAATGGGTAAGAGGGACCCCCGACCAGCAAACTCCAAGAACAACTCAACACACAATACTCCTAAATGCTCATTCTTACCGGCAGAGAGCTGTAAGCTTCTCTCTCTCTTTCAAGCTTTCTCAAGCTCACAGCTTTTGCCCAGAGCACTAATTTTAGCTTCGGAGGATCTTCGTCGAAATCTCTGGTCCTCGAGACTTTTTGTAGGCTCTTAGGTACGAGAAACTCACCAAAAAATCCCAGACTCGCTGGAGGAGACGATCAGACGCTCGTGGATGCTCGAGAACGGTGATTTGGCGTCAACAACACAACTTGAACTCGATTCAAAATAACTGGGTTTGGATTAAGCATAAATAGATTCGAGTCATAAATGAAATGATCTACTAGATATGATTAATAAACAAGTTGGATCACGGGCTCACTCGCTAATTCAAAATTGACCTACAATTAATCTAATTATTAAATAAATTAATTTGTGTAACCTAACTTAGCAACCCAGATATGACCTCTTAAACTCATTCATCTAAGTTAATATCATTCTATAATTAATTATTATTTTATAATGATAATTATATGCTTATGTAAAGATTTTATGCTTATTTCTTCTTTTTTTCTTCTTTAATGGAAAAATATTTGTTTGTTCTTTAGTTATAATTTTTAATATATAATTACTTTATAAGTAAATTGGTATTAAGCATGTTATATAGGTTATACATGTTATATGAGTTTTATATAGGCTATGTGGGTTACACATATTATATAAATTATACAGATCATACGAGTTATATAGATTATCTAATTTAAATGGGTTACATAGTTCATACCATGTAACCGATTTAATGCACGGATCGGGTTTAAGTTAAGATTTTTAACCCAATCAATAATAGATTAGGTTCAGAATGACCCATTTTACATTATACTTTAAAATCTGTTTACATCTTGTTGACACATTTTTCCACCCCTAATCGCTTTGCTAATTTAAAATTATTTAATATTAAATAAAAATTTATTAGAATACCAAATCTTACTAGTCTTTAACTAAGTAGCACATAACAACTTATCCTCTATTAAGAGGCAATTATAGCATACTTGACAAAAAAAAACATGGAAAAACATGGTTGATAGATCAATTGGAGGCATGACTAACTAGGCCTACATTTTCTAGGTCTATAATAGGGATTAACATTTTCTGGTCTTGGGCCTATATTTTTTCCTATTGGGTTGCGATGAGATAAACATTTTAGGCGTTCTATTTTTAGGTCAATCATGGGCTTAGGAAAACTAGGCCTGGTTCGGCTGATCCAAGAATTTTTATTTGTATAAATGTTATATTCCATCATAGAGCTCGAAGTGGGTCGGGCCAACCCAAGGCTCATCAAGTTGGGCTAGCTTTAGTTTGGGCTCAGGTCAGGATTTTTTGACTTTAGGTTGGGCTAAGGATCAAAATTGAGGCCCATATTAATTTCATGTCAAACTTCGATAATGATAGCCTCAGCCCAATCCAAACTTGATTATGAAGCTTGAATCAAGTCTGATTATGAGACTCTTAATTAGATTGGTTGAATCTTTATTTAGTTTTATTATATACAAAATTGAAACCATATATTTATTATCCAAGCAAATAACTATTATATATATGCTTTAATTTAGTTTAAGCAAATAACTTGTATATTTAAGGAAATGAGCAAATAATTTTATAAAATAAATCACCAAAATTGGGTCCAAATCAGGTTGGCTAGTGTTTTGTCCCAAATGGACTAATTTGGGTTGACTCAATGGGTTTCAGGCCTGGGCTCCGATCGAGCTTGGGCCCAAGTTTGGTGCCTTGGCCCGATAAAAAATTTGAAAATAATTTTGTGTTGGGCTTGGGCAAGGTTTTGACTCGACTTGGCTTGGCCGACTTCTAGCCCTAGTCCATCATCTAATCTTAGAGGAATTTTGTAGTCCTATTAAAAAAGGACTCCCTACTAAAGGAACCATCTTATCTGAATATCCAAGCTCATCCAAACCATTCCCTAGTAAGTGGCCTATTCAAGGGAAGATTCTTCCAAAATGCTTGTAAAAATAGCTCGAACCCCTTAGTAAACCAATTTCAAGCTTAAGCTTAAAATCCTTAGAAAGCCAACCAATGGATCTTTAGGCCTTCTTCTTCCACTTCTTCATATGACTTGAGCATCAAAGAGTCCTCCTTTGAGGCAATCTTCAGACCTCTTATCTATTCTTCTTCTTTCTCTCCCTTATAGGAGCATACATAAATTGGCTGAAGAATGTCATAATATGATCTTCCTTATCGATTGGCATGTAAAAATTATATTCAAATGTTGATAGCTTGACTTCGTCTATGGAAAATGAGTAGAAGCATACAACCATGTCACTTAAAAGAAAAGATTAAGGAGCAAGTAATGTCCAAGCAAGCATAAGCCATGATTAGATTGGCTCAAAATTCTATAGGAGATCTGATCAATCTAGATCCTCTACTAGTAACAATAGTCATTTAGGATCAATTTCACTCCCTTCTGTAGCATGTTGACATGTTACCTAACTTGGTCTAGAAATTGATTCCCCAGGGGTTTAGTTCTAGAGGCCAATGGGAAGCTAACCAAAGGGTCTAGAAGGTTGTTGATAGCAATCGACCTCATCCAAAACTACATGATGAACCTCAAGACCCCTAGAATCGATGAACTAGGAGTGGATGCTAAGACGACCAACCTAAAGAGAAGCTTTAAGATCGGTTGTCATAATTGATGAAGATATTTGCGCAAAGATCCTTGTGACTAGTTGATATCAAATAGATTCATAACTAGAAAAGATGAACTAGAAGATAGGGGTGGCAATGGAACAAATCCAAGATAGGGGGTAGATGTATCCAATGAATTCAACTTTCCTAATGAGCCAACATTCACCAAAGAGGTAATAGCCAAGCCTTTGCCCCCTAAATTTGAGGCGTCTTGGTTAAATCCATGCGATGAGATCTTGGATCCTATTGACCACCCTAAGTACTATTGTATGATGCTCTATATGTTATCATGCTTTCATACGATGGGACCTTGGATTCCATCAACCACCTTAGATCCCTTTTTTGAGGTAAAGGGAAGCCAACCAGCTAAATTGAAGATTATTATATGCTATTATAGACCTAGAACAACTAATATGACCTATATTTGATTAGGCATAGGCATAAGGCTTGGAGTAAGCATTTAGGAAATATAATCAAAATGTATTTAGGAAGTATAATCAAAATATAGTTATGTCAATCAAATGTACTCATAGCAGGAAAAATTATTCTAAGAAGGAACTATCATAAATTATTCTTTGCCACAAAGACATTTTTTATTCTTTTTTCTTTTTTGACATCTTCAGCATTTAGAACTAGAGTCAAAATACTCATGAAATAACTGATTCCATAGGTATGAATTTTGTTGTTCTCATTTTCGCTATTCCTAAACCAAACTCTGCATTTGCAAGCTTTGAAATAACAAGAAAAAAAGATTAAAGTTTCCCAAAGCTTATGCTATTATAATATCATATTACTATTCTAATGGTTGGAAAGAGTTTTTTTAGACGACACAAGCGTGAGAAGAATGGCGGGCGACAAGTCATTATCAATAATGGTCATTCAAAAAGAATAATTTAATTTATTTGACATCTTTATTGTTTATTAAAACAAACTGAAATATTTTAAAATTATACTCCCACGCTCATCAAGGAAATATGAAAAATGGAATTTTGAGCACCGATATGGATGGTTAATCAAGCATTACAATACTGCTTTGATATTTTAATAATCAATTAACTTCCTTCAACAAAATCTTGCAATTTCCACCAATCTCCCCGTGCCACATGGTAAGTAATGTTTATGCCCGCATAGAAGTCCAGAACCATATATGACCCAAGACATATTAGCATAGTACCCAAGAAATATTTTTTTCTTTTGCGTATAGTTGTCCATTTGCTGAATATTAGTCGATTAGAGTGTTCTAACAGTCTTCAAACACGGCCATTGTACGGCCTCAAAATTTTACTTTTCTTCGTAGCTCAAACCGTACATGCTTAGAGGAAGAAGAAGAATAAGCCGCGAATCGTTCGATATTGACAAATCCAATAGCCTGTAATATATCTCTGCTAGCTTCCAAACTTTAGTTTAGTCAATATATATTTCGGAAGCTTATGGACTTTCGGAATTGTCACGTCGTCGTCTGAAAAGAAAAGCAGCCGCGCGCGTGCAAATCTGCCACGCATCAAGCGTTCACATCCTTTTATTGAAATCAACCTGGAAATGTGCGACTCCAAACCTAATATTCCGAAGAGGGAACCTTGTTTTCTTTACCAGCCAATTCGTCAGGCCGATTCTCAAGTCAATTTTCAGTGGTGGATACAAGCCTTTAGCTAGCTTTTTTTTTTTTTTGTTTTCCCACGGAATCATGCCCCTAATTTCTTCCACAAGCTTCAGTTTTCCAGTATTCTACTCTTCCTCGTGGCCTCTTTCAGTTGAGCCGTTTTTGCGTAACATCATCACGAGAAAGAGTGAGCGCGACCAGTAAAGATTGGGGAGTTTCTATTTGCACCGCTAAAATTAATCAGTATACCCTTCTGAATTTTTTTTAAATTTAAATTCCTAAATTACCCTTAAATCTCTTTCCATCTAATTTTTTTCTCTCCACACCCGATCCGATCGACACCCTCCTCTTCTCTTCCCTTCTCCTTTCCTGACCGATAGCGGTGAGCGGTGGCAGCAGCAGTGGCGGTTGCAGTGATGATGACAGCGAGCGAATGCTACGGCCTCCTCTCCTTCGGCACCGACTCCTCTTTCCTAGCCATCGGCTTCTCCTTTGGCCCTTTGTGGCATGACTCTTTTATTTGGCTTGGCCTCTCTTCGGCCTTGATAGGCTGAACATAAAGTTTTTATTTGACCTATCAGGGCCGAACAAAAAGCTTTCTTTCAGCCGTGATAGGTTGAACGGAGGGATGTAGGAGGGGGGGGGGGTGGGGTTCGTTGAGCCCATCACGAAGGGATGTGGGAGGGGGTGGGAGGATTGGGGGGCAGCAGGGAGAAAGGGGCAGAAGGGGGCTTTGTTCAGACGGGTACAGAGAGAAATTTTTGCGATGAAGGAGAGAGATTTAAGGGTAATTTAGGAATTTATATTATTTAAAAAATTTAGAGGGTGTACTGAGTAATTTTGGTGGTGCAAATAAAAAGCTCCCCAAAGATTGGCGTGCCAAAGCTCCTCTCTCTAGGTAGCGGAAAAGAATGGTAAGTGGAAAAAAATTTGTAGAACTTGGTGTTTCTTCCCTTCCACTGCATCTCTGACATCAGCCCAAACATTTACCACTTGAACAGGATATTGAAAAAAACCTCCACAGAAAGACTCTCGTGATTGGACGAAGCAACAACAGATAGTAAGTTTACTTCCTCTTCTTCCAAGCAAAGATATCTATCTAACAAACAGAAAAACCAACAGGTGATGGGTGGCAATAATACTTGCAAGTTTTTTATAATATTCATGCACTTGGATTACGTAAACAGACGGAACGTTCGGTGGATGGTTGTAATCGTAATCACACGCCGTATGTGTGAAGAACTGGCACTGTGCGAGGAGTCCAAAGCCACTTCCGTGTGGGCTAGAAAAGCATGACTCTGCTCCTTAAGATGAAGTCCGGCTAAATACATGGAGTTCAGACATAAAAAGGCCTCGCCTACGTACCAAGCCTTCATCAAAAGCTTTTTGGTTTAGATGACTGTGTCACGCTCCCAATCCAAAGTCTTGAGCTAAGAGATGCTGAAACTGCCGCAAACCTAGCTATAAGAGAAAACTTTATGGGCATGCAAGATTTCCTCATGAAATCTAATTAAATTTTCAAGTGGAGTTCAATAAGATTAGGAGTCTATAAATTAAGTTTTCTCTTAGGAACAAGGAAGTGGTACTGGAAAGAGACCTCAAGAATCATGATGCGATTCATCAAATCAAGGGACTTAACGTGTTCAATATTGCCAACATAGGAAACTATCACTGGGTCATCCATAACAATAAACTAGGCCTTAAATTGGACTCAACTAGGTCCTGCCTTAGGAGAAAAAGACTTAGAATGAGGAAGGAAAGAGGTATGATGAATGATAACTTCTACGGTTTGAAGGAAATGAAGTATATGATAACTCAGGAACTAGGAACAAAATTACTCGCAGTCCTTGACTTCTTCTCCAAGATGGAGTATTGATATGGCATCACAACAATGGTGACAAGGCTAGCCACTATTGAGAAAAGAGACCGGTATTCAGTTGGCCTAGGTGCAAGAAAACTAGAAATAGGGAAAAGCTTTTTGGCTTGATTCGTGATTGTCGATGGCCATCCCCAGTTGATTCTACATCGATAAGGTAGAGAGGGTAGGAAGCTGGAGTCTTTATCTGGGTCGATGACATTATCAATGGCCATTCATGGTTGCGGTGTGTCACCGTTCGAAGGTTTCATTGAACAAGGGATGATAGAGCACAACAAAGAACAACTCCACGATTCATGGCCGATGCCTATCAAATTATGAAGATAATCGGGTGACCCTTTTTCTGGCCTTTTATCTTGGCTGCTCCAGCCTTTCTGTCCTGATCAACCGCTATCTAATCTATATTGTAGTGATGATACATGAAATAGGGCATTGGCAATCTTTTTTTTTTTTGGTATAGACGGATGATCACACTAATTTAGGATGAGTCGAGCCAGATATATCTGAATACAAAATTTGGGTAAGAATAGGAGGGCAAGGATCTCCTTGCATCCAGATCCAACATCCATAATGATAGACTACCCTAGCAGCGATTCAATCAGCCGCAAAATTAGCTTCCTAATAGATGTGCCGAATCTGAGCGCTATGAACTCTCTAGAGCATAGATCGAATATCGTAAATCAAGGGATTGGTTGGCAAACTATCAGCTGGGTCTTATCGAAGCTAGCAGATAATAGTAATATAATTCCCTTCAATAATAAGACAACAGGCGCCCAGACTATTAATAGGACATTAAATACCAGTCCACGCAGCAGACAGTTCAGCAAGAGAGACTGATGACTCCAGAAGGCCGAATCCACCAGCTACCAATTATGCACCATTCGTCCCTCGAATTACAAAAGCTGAACCTGCAGATCTACCACGAACACTTTCATTAAAGTTGATTTTGATAAACCTTAGAGGTAGGGGCTCCCAAAAAATAAAGATCGTTCATCGGTGCGCTGCCAAGGCAGAGGCTAGGGCTATCAGAATCAAGAATTATGTGATGAAAAGTGAACTCCTCGGATAATGAGATGACCGTCCTAACAATTCTACGGAACGGAGCTGTCTCATTAGTGAACTTATATCCAGATCTTGTAAGCTATATAAGCCCTCGAAGTTACCTTGTGGTAGATGCCTCTCTACCTGTCCTGCCTGATTAAACCCAGAAAGGATGTGCAATGAGAAGAAGTACCATCGTCCCAGGGCCGATCATGTGAAATATGTCATATATGTCTGGCTCTGGAGCAGGTAAAGATAGCAGGTAAAGATGGCAGGTCAACCGTCTTCTTCTCAAGGCCACATAGCGAGCAAGTAGGCTAGATGCTTAAGTCACGCCTAGAGAGCAGGGAGCAGGTCGGAAGACAGTTCCGTGCAAGCTTCCAAACAAAAAGCTGAACCCTAGGATGAATGAAAAGATGCCAGATCCATGCCACATCCATCAACTGTAGGGGCTATGGCCTATAAATCCTTAGAAGATCCCTAATAGGAGCACCAGCGATATAGGATCTCCTCCAAACCCTGATGTCGGAGGTATGACCCGGAATGAGAGAAATAGATAGAATGCGGCAATAGAGCTTATCCCCAAATAGGCTAGATAGTAAAGGGGTATCCCAAATAGAATGGTCCAGGATGATTAAGTCAGTGATTCTCAGTCCACTAGGAATGGCAGTACTGATAAAGGTAGGCCATCGAGATAGGGGGAGGCCTACAATCCATGTATCCCAAACAACATCTATTGAAGCTCCATCACCAATCAGCCATAAGATGCTGTTCAGAATATCCGAAACGTGCCAACATACCTCTTTCCAAAAGAAAGAGTACCCTCGAGTAGACTGAAGATCAGTCAAAGAAAATTAGTCACCATATTTGGTATGCATGAAAGAGCTCTATATACAGTGTGGATCAAGCAAAAACCACATGGCATGCCTAGCAATCAAAGCCTCCCTTCTAATAGTGAGGGACTGGATTCCAAGCCCCTCCTCAGAGATCGGCAAACAGATAATGTCCCAAGCCAATAAATTAATACAATATCCATCCTGCATCGAGGACCAAAGAAAGTCCCTGAAGTATCGCTCAATCTTTCTCAAACAAGTCAATGGAATGACAGTATTAGATAACAAATAGAGAAGAAGAGAGGAGAGCACCAATCATAAAAGAGTAATCCTTGCCATCATAGATAGTCCAGTAACCTGCGACCCATCCAGACGATCGCGAATACGCCTCTCAAGGTCACTGAAGTTAGAGCTCCATGGTTGTCTTCTCGATATAGGAATCCCTAGATAGGATAGGCTATCAACCTGAACAGAAATACCCATGATTTGCGTAATAGACCCCCTTAATGTAGAAGTCATCAAGGGGCTGAAGCAGATCAAGGATTTACTCAAATTAACTTTTTATCCAGAGGCCCGATAATAAGATTGAAGTATAATGGCAAAAGTGGTAGCATTACCGATAGAGGCCTTTTCCAAGAGTATGCAATCATCAGCAAACAGAAGGTGAAAAAGCGAAAGTCCCCTAAGGCCTGCACTATAGGGGACCATAGAGGAGTCATGTTGAGCCTGAGATAGAGCCCGAGATAAAGCATCAACAGAGAGGATGAATAGAAATAGTGAAAGAAGACAACCCTGCCTTAACCCAACCTCAGAGTGAAAGTAATCCGTCAGCCACCATTAATAAGGATAGAAAAGGGTGGATGGTAAACACAGGCCATGATCCAGTCAATAAAAAGCTCATCGAACCCAAACTCATCAAGAGCACGACACAGAAAAGCCTAGCTCAGTCCATCGTAAGCTTTCTCCATATCCAGCTTAACGGCCATGAGACACTAACGACCACAGGCATTGGCAATATTTTGGGAATCTTCTTCGGCAATCTCTCATATTCGAAAGCATGATGCAATTTATAGATAACCTTCAGCTCCTCACTAGCTAGATGATTCCCTCTCTAATTAGGGGATGGTGGGACTCCAACTTTGATTGGAAGTCCATTGAAGAAGAACGAGGCGAGATCCTAGTTCAACTAGGTCTCATTTTGTTTTGGTTTTAGCTTCTAGGTCAATTAAGTGAACTAGGCCTAGAAGTCTATTTCCTTTAAACCTTAGTTTAGACCTAGAGGGCTAGGTTTTTACATTCTCCCTCCCCTTTTTTTAAAATTTTCATCCCTAAAATTTAACGTACCTGCATTTTTGAAGAGCTGAGAGTATTTTTGCTTTATGTCATCTTCTAACTCTTATGTGACTTCTTGCTTAGAGTGGTTGCTCCATTGTACTTTAACATAACAAATAACACAATGCCGTAGAACTTGATCTTTGCTATCTGTTGTCTATATAGAGCATTTCTCATATGTTAAATCCTTATTAAGGCTTGGAAGATTTAGCTTAACAACATGGGTTGGATCTAGTATATACTTTCTTAACATAGAAATGTAGAAAATATTATATACACCAGTTAGTGCAGGCATCAACACAACTTTGTAAGACACTTCACCAAGTTTTTCTAGGACTTCAAATGGACCAATATATCTGGGACTGAGCTTACCTTTAAATCAAAATGTCATAATTCGTTTAGCATGTGACACCTTAAGGAATACGTGATCACCCACTTGAAACTATTCTTGTCGTCTCATATTCTTGTAGCTTTTTTGTCTACTTTGGGCAACAAGAAGATGCTTCCTAATTTATTAAATCTTTTTTACTATATGTTGTCTGAGTTCAAGTCCCAATAATTTTCTCTGACCTACATCATTCTAACAAATTGGGGATCAGCATTTTCTTCTATACATCATTCTCGATGAGGCTACACCGATCCATTTCTTATCTTTATTATATTTTTAATTATTTTTAGTTTATTCAATTGTATGTTGTAGTAGGATCCTGATTTCAACTAATATAAAGTTTATTTTCTTACACTTTTAAATTTGTGTCGTTCATTTTTATTGCAAATAGATGCTAGAATCTAAATAATAGATCCTAGTACCACGTATTTTCTTTTGTTTTACACTTGCAATTTATGTTTATCCGATCTCTTAATTTTCTTAAATCAAGCATTTCAAAACATTCAACATACTGCCCTCCCTATGGATTTGATCCGACTCACCTTTTTTATGAATTTTTGATTTTCTTAAAGAGTCAGTTAATTAAATTGATAGTTGAGATGTCTTAACGACAACATCGTGATCCTATCAAGTTTTTAGCACCATTGCCGAGGAAGGCATGAAAGCAACATTTTTTACCTCTTTGATTTTTTTAAATTTAATTTACTAATTTTCTTTTTTGGCAAAAAAAAGAAGAAAAAAAGAGAAGAAAAGTTATCTACTAGTCTGGTGCACTCAACCCTAACCTCAAATTAAATTATTTTTACATTAGTTACTTTTAATTTTTTTTCTTTTTTTTTTTGGAACAGTCGGGCGATCATACCACTCGGGTATGAGTCAAACCCATGATATCAGAAAGTAAAATCAAACGTAAAATAGAAGGACAAGAATCCCCACTGGTCCAAGACCATATTCCCGTATGATGGGCAATGGAGGAAGCCACCCAATCAGCAGCGAAGTTGGCTTCTCTATAAACATGACGACAGTAAACCTCATCAACCAACTAGAGGGCTGATCTGATGTCGTGGATAAGAGGATTGACTAGAGATCGATCCTCGACATCCGATCTGATCCGGTTAATGACTGTAGCAGAATCACCCTCAATATAGTCATCGGGCTCCAAGGCTATCAGTAGCATAAGTGATGCTCGCTCAAGCCGCATAAAGCTCTGCCCATGCACTACAAGAAAATATTGAAATAGCGACGTAAATTTAGCGATGCATCATTGCGTCGCTAAATTGTGACCACTTTGCGACGCCTCCATGACAATAAAACATTGCGACGCAATTAGCGACGCAATTAGCGACTCAATAAACTAGAAAATAAAAAAAATTAATTTTTTTATTTAGCGACGCAAATAATGCATCGCAATATTTTAAATTAATTTTTTTATAAAATATAAATATGGAAAAAAATATTGCGATGCAACTCAGTGCGCCACAATATTTTTAAAAGAATTAAATATGTTAAATTACGATGCATTAGCGATGCAATAAACCAGAATATTAGAAAAATTATTTTTAATTTAGCGACGCACCAATTGCATCACAAATAATTTAAATAAAAATAATTTTTATAAAATATAAATATGAGAAAAAATATTACGACGCAACTCAGTGCGTCGCAATATTTTTTAAAAAATTAAATATGTTAAATAGCGACGTATTAGCGATGCAATAAACTAAAAAATTAAAAAAATTATTTTTTAATTTAGCGACGTAATAACTGCGTTGCAATTATTTTAAATAAAATTAATTTTTATAAAGTATAAATATGAGAAAAAAAATTACGATGCAACATAGTGCGTCGCAATGTTTTTAATAAATTTAATTATATTAAATAGCGACACATTAGCGACGTAATAAACCAGAAAATTAAAAAATTATTTTTAATTTAGCGACGCAATAATTACATCACAATTATTTTAAATAAAATTAATTTTATATAATATAATTATCATATTAAAAAATTACGATGCAACCCTTTGCGTTGCAATATTTTTAAAAAAATTAATTATATTAAATAGCAATCGGTCCGAGATCGATCGTGGCCGATCGGAATCAGGGCTTGGATCGATCGCAACCGTCGGATCGTCGCCGATCGGATCGATCGCCGTGGTCCAAGATCGATCGTGGCCGATCGCGATCAGGGCTAGGATCGATAGCAACCGTCGGATCGATGCCGATCGATTCGATCGCCACGGTCCGAGATCGGTCATGGACGATCGGGATCAGGGCTTGGATCGATCGCAACTGTCAGATCATCGCCGATTGGACCGATCGCCACGGTCCGAGATCGGTCTTGGCCAATCGGGATCACGGCTTGGATCGATCGCAACCGTCGGATCATCGGCGATCGGACCGATCGCCACGGTCCGAGATCGATCGTGGCCGATCGGGATTAGGGCTTGGATCGATCGCAACCGTCGGATCATCAGCGATCTCGAACCGATCGCAACGGTCCGGGATCGGTCGTGGCCGATCGGGATCAGGGCTTGGCTCGATCGCAACCGTCGGATCGTCGGCGATCGGACCGATCGCCACGGTTCGAGATTGATCGTGGCCGATCGGGATTAGGGCTTGGATCGATCGCAACCGTTGGATCATCAGCGATCTTGGACCGATCGCCACGGTCCGGGATCGATCGTGGATGATCAGGATCAAGGCTTGGATCGATCGCAACCGTCGGATCGTCAGCGATCTCGGACTGATCGCAACGGTCTAGGATCGGTCGTGGCCGATCAGGATCAGGGCTTGGATCGATCGCAACCATCGGATCATCGCCGATCGGACCGATCGCCACGGTCTGATATCGGTCCTGGCTGATCGGGATCACGGCTTCGATCGATCGCAACCGTCAGATCATCGCCGATCACGGATGGATTGCAACGGTCCGAGATCGGCCGTGGCCGATCGGGATCATGGCTTGGATCGATCGCAACCATCGGATCATCGCCAATCGGATCGATCGCCGCGGTCTGAGATCGGTCATGGCCGATTGGGATCAGGGCTTGGATCGATCGCAACCGTCGGATCGATGCCGATCGGTCCGATTGCCACGGTCCGAGATCGGTCGTGGCCGATCAGGATCACGGCTTGGATCGATCGCAACCGTTGGATCGTCAGCGATCTCAGACCGATCGCCACGGTCTAGGATCGATCATGGCCGATCAGGATCAGGGCTTGGATCGATCGCAACCGTCAGATCGTCAGCGATCTCGGACCGATTGCAACGGTCCGGGATCGGTCGTGGCTGATCAGGATTAGGGTTTGGATCGATCGCAACTGTCGGATCGTCGTCGATCGGACCAATAGCCACGGTCCAAGATCGGTCGTGGCCGATCGGGATCACGGCTTTGATCGATCGCAACCGTCGGATCGTCGCCGATCTCGGACGGATTATAACGGTTCGAGATTGGTCGTGGCCAACCAGAATCAGGGCTTGGATCGATCGCAACCTTCGGATCGTCGCCGATCGGATCGATCGCCGCGGTACGAGATCGGTCGTGGCCGATCGCGATCAGGGCTGGGATCGATGGCAACCGTCGAATCGACGCCGATCGGTCCGATTGCTACGGTCCGAGATCGATCATGGATGATCGGGATCGGGGCTTGGATCGATCGCAACCGTCGGATCGTCGCCGATTGGACCGATCGCCACGGTCCGAGATCGGTCGTGGCCGATCGGGATCAGGGCTTGGATCGATCGCAACCGTCGGATCGTCAGCGATCGGACCGATCGCCATGGTCCGAGATCGGTCATGGCCGATCGGGATCACGGCTTGGATCGATCGCAACCATCGGATCGTCAGCGATATCAGACCGATCGCAATGGTCCGAGATAGGTCGTGGCCGATCGGGATCAGGGCTTGGATCGATCGCAACCATCGGATCGTCAACGATCTCGGACCCATTGCAACGATTCGGGATTGGTCGTGGCCGATCGGGATTAGGGCTTGGATCGATCACAACCATCAGATCATCAGCGATCTCAGACCGATCGCCACGGTCCGAGATCGGTCGTGGACGATCGGGATCAGGGTTTGGATCGATCGCAACCGTCGGATCGTCAGCAATCTCGGACCGATCGCAACGGTCCGGGATCGGTCGTGGCCGATCGGGATCAGGGCTTGGATCGACCGCAACCGTCGGATCATCACCGATCAGACTGATCGCCATGGTCCGAGATCGGTTGTGGCCGATCAGGATCATGGCTTCGATCGATTGCAACCGTCGGATCGTCAGCGATCTTGGACCGATCGTAACGGTCCGGGATCGGTCGTGGCCGATCGGGATCAGGGCTTGGATCAATCGCAACCGTCGGATCGTCGCCGATCGGACCGATCGCCAAGGTACGAGATCGGTCGTGGCCGATCGGGATCACGGCTTCGATCGATCGCAACTGTCGGATCGTCGCTGATCTCGGACGGATCGCAACGGTCCAGGATCGGTCGTGGCCGATCGGGATCAGGGCTTGGATCGATTGCAACCGTCGGATCATCGCGGACCGGACCGATCGCCACCGTCTGAGATCAGTCATGGCCGATCGGGATCATGGCTTCGATCGATCGCAACCGTCGGATCGTCAGCGATCTCAGATCGATTGCAATGGTCCGGGATCGGTCATGGCTGATCGGGATCAGGGCTTGTATCGATCGCAACCATCGGATCATCGCCGATCGGACTGATCGCCACGGTCCGAGATCGGTCGTGGCTGATCAGGATCACGGCTTCGATCGATCACAACCATCGGATCATCGCCGATCTCGGACGGATCGCAATGGTCCGGGATCGATCGTGGCCGATCGGGATCAGGGCTTCGATCGATCGCAACCATCAGATCGTCGCCGATTGGACCGATTTCCCGGTCCAAGATCAGTCGTGGCCGATCGGTTTCATGGCTTCGATCGATCGCAACCGTCGGATCGTCGTCGATCTCGGACGGATTGCAACGATCTGAGATCGGTCGTGGCCGATCGGGATCACGGCTTGGATCGATCGCAACCGTCGGATTGTTGTCGATCGGATCGAACGCCGCGGTCATGGATCGGTCATGGCCGATCGGGATCAGGGCTTGGATCGATCGCAACCGTCGGATCGTCAGCGATCTCGGACCGATCGCCACGGTCTGAGATCGGTCGTGGCCGATCAGGATCACGGCTTGGATCGATCGCAACGGTCGGATCATCGCCGATCGGACCGATCGCAACGGTCCGATATCGGTCATGGCCGATCGGGATCACGGCTTCGATCGATCGCAACCGTCGGATATTCACCGATCGGTCCGATCGGTCGATGCAATTTCCTAGAAAATAAAAATAATTTTCTCAGATAAAATAATTTTCAATATTGCGACACATTTATTGAGTCGCAATATTTTTAAGAAAAATAATAGTAATAAAAAAATTAAAAAATATTGCGACGCAATATGTGCGTCGCAATTATTTTCAAAAAATATAATTTTTATTAGTTATAATTATTAAAAAATATTGCGATGCATTAGTGATGCATTTTTCTAAAAAATAATTTTTTTGAAGAAAATAATTTTTAATATTGTGACACATTTATTGCGTCGCAATGTTTTTTAGAAAAAAATGTAATTAAAAAATTTTATAAAAATATTGCGACACATTATTTGCATCGCAATTATTTTCAGAAAATATTAATTTTATCAGTTATAAATATTTAAAAATATTACGATGCATTTACGATGCAATTTTTTTGAAAATATAAATTTTATCAGTTATAAATATTTAAAAAATTACGATGCATTTGCGATGCAATTTTTTAGAAAATAAAATAATTTTTAATATTGCGACGCATTTATTGCGTCATAATGTTTTTAAGAAAAATAAATGTAATAAAAAAAATTAAAAGAAATATTGCGACGCAATATATGCATCTCAATTATTTTTAGAATATATAATTTTTATTAGTTATAAATATTTAAAAAATATTACGATGCATTTGCGATGCAATTTCCTAGAAAATAAAAATTATTTTCCCAGAGAAAATAATTTTTAATATTACGATGCATTTATTGCGTCGCAATATTTTTAAGAAAAATAAATGTAATAAAAAAATTAAAAAAATATTGCGACGCAATAAATGCATTGTAATTATTTTCAAAAAATATAATTTTTATCAGTTATAAATATTTAAAAAATATTGCGATGCATTTATGATGCAATTTCCTAGAAAATAAAAATTATTTTTCTGCATGACATTGGCGCCAAGTTAGTGACTCATTAGCGATGCAATTAGTTGCGTTGCTAAATTTTGCATAAAAAATAAAAAGTCAAATTAGCGATGGATTAGCGATGCATTGTTGCGTCGCTAATCCATAATAAAATTTTAAAAAAAATAGCGAGTGATTAGCGATGCATAAATTGCATCGCTAATCACCACTATATAACGCTTGGTCGGGCCGGCCCCCCCTTCCCTTCTCTTTTTCTTCCTATTCCTACCCTAGCCGCTGCCGTCCGTCCGCTCCTTCGGTTCCCCCCGTCATCTCTCCCGGCGATAGCTCCCTCCACTCCGGCGGCGTCCCCTCGCGATCGAGGTAAGCCCCCCCTCCTCCTAAATTATTATTTTTTAAAAAAAATATGTTCCGGCCACGGCCACGGCCGTGGCCGTCTTCTCCGGCCACGGTGGCCAGGCCACCCAAAAAAATTTTACATTTTGGGGGGTTTTTTCCCCACCCCCCCTTCGTCATCTCCGGCCACGGCCACTACCGTGGCCAGCCGTGGCCTGGCCACGGTGGCCAGCCGTGGCCTGGCCACGGTGGCCAGGCCACCAAAAAAAAAAATTACAGTTTGTGGGGGTTTTCCCCACCCCCCTTCGTCTTCTAAGGCCGGCCTTGGCCTGGCCACGGTGGCCAGGCCAAAAAAAAAAACAGTTTGGGGGGGGGGGGGTTTTCCCCACCCCCCCTTCGTCTTCTCCGGCCACGGCCGCTGCCGTGGCCGGCCGTGGCCTGGCCACGGTGGCCAGACCACCGAAAAAAAAAAAACAGTTACTTGGGGGGGGCGCCCCCCCCCTCCGTCTTATCCAGCCATGGTGGCCAGACCAAAAAAAAAAAAAAGTAACACCTAGGGGGCTTTTCCCCACCCCGGCCCCTTCAATTAAAAAAAAATTAACACTCATAAAAAAAATTAACAAAAAAAAATTAGATTTTATCATTTTATTTTAAAAATATTTTCAAATAATTTGATGAAAAATATAAAAAAATATAAATATATTTTTAAAACATGGGCAACTTAATTTTTTTTTAAAAAAAAGTAACAGCTAGGGGGGTTTTCCCCACCCCCCGACCCCTTCAAAAAAAAAAAATTTTAACACTCATAAAAAAAATTAACACATAAAATTTAGATTCTATTATTTTATTATTTTTAAAAATATTTTCAAATAATTTGATGACAAATATTAAAAAAATGTGACTACTAATCTAATTTTTTATTAGATTAGTTATAAATTAATTAATTTATGTCATTAGTCGTAGCTCTTTGGATAGACTGATTTAGCTCATCAATCATGACTCTTTTTAAATCAACTGATTAAACTCATAAATCGTAGCTATTTAGGTCAATTAATTTAGCCTATCAGTTTAAACTTCTCAAGTAAGCTGATTTTAGACCATCAACCTTGTCTCTTTAGATCATCAATCAAAAATCTTTAGATAGGTCGAGCTGAATTAGCTTAGCTATTTAGGTCAACTAATTTAGCTCATTAACCATAACTCTTTAGATTAGGTAATTTCAAAATTTAGTCGTAGCTTTTCATTTCTTCATAGCTGTTTATGCAATAATATTTGTGCATTTGTAGTTATTTACAATTGTTATGTCTTAATTATTTACATTCTGCTTCAAATTGAATGATGCATTAAATTATGTTATGCTAGATAGAAAGTCTTGTTGTATTATTAGTTAATTTTCAGCAACAAATTAGTAGTTTCAATGATTTATATTTTAGTCTTCACAAACATTTATATTCGACATAATAATCTTAAGAAGTCAGTGACTATATATATAGAACACTATTCCTATATATGTATAATTGACAAGAAGTTAAGAATAACAAGCATAAGTTCGATTGTCTTCGGATTTCCATATTATTAATCAAAGCACTATAACCTTTAGACCCGTTTGAGAATTTGTAAGACTTAGTCTTGCAAATTCTCAAATTGTCCTGGTCGACAGTTTAAAAATATTTTTTGCGATATGCTAGTCTGCTATTAATCATCGTTGGTTGAGATTGTGGTTTGTATTTGCTCATACGTTCTCCTAGTGTGGCATATGCCACACATTTAGGAGAAAATATGGGGAAATGCCGCTAAAATTTCAACGTAACCGATCGATGATAATTAATAGCAGAATAACATATCACAAAAAATATTCTTGAATGGGATAGGGCCTTACCTTTTAGACATGGAATGAAGGTGGAATTAATTTAGGACACTTGAATGCTTATGAAGTCTCATGATTGAACGGACCGCCTTGCGGCCCGACCCGAACTCAAGCCCTAGCATTAGCTTGGCATGAACCTGTGCCTTGGTCCTTGCTAGCACACCTAGGATTGTAACCGTGGCCGAGCCTTGCAGGGTAGGGACTTTAGTTGTCTAAAACAAAATTGGTTTAGTTAAAATTATTTAAATGGTTGTTATTAACCTAAGTTGTGTAAAAGAAATAATTTAGTTATATATTTAGTAATGCTAATATAGTTTTATAATGTGGTTTCCTTTAATGGTTTACCAGAAATTATATAAGTCGGTCAAAAATGAGCGGGGCTCGCTCGTGGATGTATGCAAGGATAAAAGATGACTTGCTTAATCCAGATTTTCTGAATGGATTGGAAGAATTTATCGCATTTGCATGTAGCCAATCTGAATGGATGGATGGGCCTAGGATTAGGTGCCCATGCAACTATCACAGGTGTCAGAATAAAGCCTACAGAGATGTCGAAACTGTTAAAGTGCATCTGTGTAAAAAGGGGTTTGTTTCTGATTACGATGTTTGGTACTGTCATGGTGAACCAAAGGAAATTCCAGCAGTTGTTACAAGCCAACAAGTGTCAAATCCTGTTGATGAACCATTTGTGAATCTAAATACATATGAAGAAATGGTGATGAATGCATCGGGTAATGAATTCAATCAGAATACATTTATGGAAGAACCAAATTCAGATGCACAACAATTTTATGATATGTTGCGTGCTGCAAATCAAGAATTGTATCCTGGTTGTGAGGGTCATTCATAGTTGTCTACGGCTGCTCGGTTGTTGAATATTAAGGCAGAACATCGATTATCAGAAAAGGTATTTAATTCTGTAGCTGGGTTAATCAAGAAAATTTTGCCAAATGATAATGTTGTAGCATACAGTTTTTACTCAACGAAGAAGTTGTTGCGTGGGCTTGGGATCCCGGTTAATAAGATCGATTGTTGCTTGAACAATTGTATGATATATTGGGGTGAAACTCGGAGCTGAGATGGTGTAAGATTTGTGGGCAATCGAGGTACAAAAACGGTGAAAGGGGAGCTAGTACAAGTAGGAGGAAAAGTGTTCCTTACAAGAGGATGCATTACTTTCCTCTAACTCCACGCCTGCAGAGATTATACAGATCTAAGGCTACAGCTGCTGATATGAGATGGCATGCCGAATATGAATCTAAAGAGGATGAAATGCGGCATCCATCAGATTCAAAAGCTTGGAAGCATTTCAATGAAAATCATCCTGATTTCGCTGAAGATATAAGGAATGTGAGATTAGGTCTTTGTACCGATGGCTTCCAACCATTCGGTCAAGCGGGGCAACAGTATTCATGTTGGCCTATGATACTGAATGTATATAACCTTCCTCCATGGAAGTGCATGAAAGAGACTGCAATGTTTTTGACAGTTTTGGTTCCAAGACCATCAAATCCAAAGGAAAAGATTGTTATCTTCCTGCAACCGTTGGTGGCCAAATTGAAAATGTTGTGGGAAACAGGAGTCGTAGCCTACGACATTTCTATGAAACAGAATTTCATCATGAGAGTTGCTTTGATGTGGACAATAAGTGACTTCCCGGCATATGCAATGTTGTCTGGTTGGAGCACTGCTGGACGTCTGGCATGCCCTCATTGCATGTATGATTCGGATGCATTTACATTGCAGAAGAGTAGTAAGCAGTCATGGTTTGATAATCATAGAAAGTTCTTGCCCCAAATCATCCTTACAGGTGTAACTTGATTGCCTTTCGGAAGAACAAAGCAGTTACAAAATTCGCCGAACTGGTTAGGTCCGACACGAATATATTTGATACTATAGAGCATTTGAGGTTGAGGTATGCTTGGGAACCAGATGCAGATAGAATAAATAGCCGTATATGTAAAGAACATAACTGAAAGAAGCGGAGTATATTTTGGGATTTGCCTTATTGCGATTGGTTCGATCCGACAGTTCCTGTGGGCAAAAGGGTTCATAACGACTATAATTTGGTTGAAGTGAACCATCGACGAAGATTGCAGAAATATGACCCATTCATCCTTGCATCCCAAGTTCAATAAGAGTTTTACTGCAGATATCCAAGTTTGTGCAACAACAAGCGAGATTGGTGGGCTGTTTCTTAAATCGTCCCACGTTCAACAATCTTATTAGAGGAGAGTTCATCAAGTCAATCAGCCGAGTGCCCTGCATTTCAAGAGGATGAGATGGAAATGCATGCAATTGAGGACGACACAAGGGCTCCTGAAACATCACTTAGAGATCCAAATGGTGATGTCCAAGAAATTGCGGATACAAATGTTCGGTTTCCTTCCGATGATAATGAAACTGAATCGCAGTCCGATACAGCATCGGATGTTGAACCAACATTTCACGAAACAAATAACACCGATTAAACATAGAGGTTTTTTTAAATTCAACTTTATTTTATAAGTGGTAAATTTTTACATAGTCAATCATTAATCGTAATTTAATTGCAAATCTTTAGTATTTTTAGTATGACGGGCAGAGGTAGATCTACCGATGACATACGGAGTGAGTAGGGACGTAGCTTGCTGCATCAGATCACACGAGCTTTGGAGATGGAGAGTTCGGATCTCCACACATCGCACAGCCTTCGATCTCTCCAGCAGTCGGCGGTGATCCTGCATTGGTATTACCATCCAGCCGATCGGCACATACCTCGAGAGTTCTTCCACCATCGGTCGCACCATACTTCGACTTGATGCTCATGGGCTGTAAGTATATACTAATTAAAAATATATGTTTATGTTTTTAAGTCAATTACTTATAAACATGCATTTTTTTAACAGATTTATTGAGCAGCATCATGTATCCAGCCACATCAGCGCCGTATTTCAGAGGCGTGCAGATCCTAGTGGCTACGATTGGCGCCATGTATCTTCAGCCACGAGGGAGTTTTATTTTCTGAGTTTCAGGTAAACTTAGTAAATACAATTTATCACTGATATAAAATTTCTTAATCTTAATAAATTCTGAAACTAACTGTTTATTTTAATGCAGAAAAAGTTTACGTGGGACCCTGCCATCCATGATGCCATTAGGGCAGCATGGGAGGCTCTTACGGGACGCCGATACTCCGACATGTTTCATCGTTGGAGGTCATCGGGTCAGCATCCTACGCATGTGCTAGAGGGTATTTGGCACGAGTGGCAGCAGGCCTGGCAGTCTGATGGCTGGCGCAGGGGTCTGCATCAGCCAACACGAACCGCCGATCCAAGAAGGGCGGTTCTGGCACGGGTCTCTCCCGCCATACTTCGGGCTCCATTTCGATTCAGGAGCACAGACGCCGTATGGTAAGAAAATATAAATAATTTAATTACTAATTTAGTTATTTATAAATATTTGTATAATATCAATTTTTTAATTGTTATAGTTTGAGCAGGAGGGCGGAGATCCTGGTGAGTTTCGTCTATTCAGGGCGACGCACACCAGGAGGGACGGTTCCTGGGTCGACACGCGATCACGGAAGGTTGCGGTAAGAAATTAGCTTTATGTAGTATCTGTTTAATTTCTAAAATTTTATTTCGAGAAATTTATTAACTCATTTATTGTTGATTTTATAATTCAAAGACACGAGTCGAGAAGCTTCGCTCTCAGACATCGCAGGTCGACTCCACTGATGGGGAGATGCCCGTCGAACTCTCAGCAGAGGAGAGTCGGCGTGTGTTTTTGGAGGCTATTGGTGCCCAGCCGCGAGACCGCAGGGTCTATGGTCCGGGCACTAGAGCTTCTGCATATTTTCTCCATCAGGCCTTCAGCCCGCGATTTTCTGGTGATATTCCTGCCGAGCATTTAGACGACATTCGGAGATCCATTGCGGAGGAGGTTCGGCAGGACGTTCATCAGGAGGTTCGGCAGGAGGTTCGGCAGGAGGTCGAGCACGAGTTCAAGCAGCGTATGCGAGGTCAGGATCAGGAGCTTGCAGACGTGCGAGATCAGATGCGTCATTTGCAGGATATGGTTAGCCGCTTGTCGCAAGGTCTTCAGCCTCCACGTGATCGCTCAGATTCTTGATGTATTTTTTTTTTTTTTTTTATGTTGTAAATGAAAACTTCAAAATTTAATATATTAATTATTTTTGAAAATTGAATGATTATTGTTTGGATCAATATGAGTGAAGAATGTTTCTATCAATATTTAAATATAATGAAATTGTATTAACCGTTTTAATTTTTAATATTTTATATTTTTTAAAAAAATTAATTAGCGATGCATTAGCGACTGAAATTGCATCGCTAATATTTTTAAAATTTTATTATTAAATATTACGACGCAATGACCTGGCATCGCAATAATTTAAAAAAAAATAATAGCGACGCATTAACGACTCAAATTGCGTCGCTATTATATCTAAAATATTATTATTAAATATTACGACGCAATGACCTTGCATCACAATATTTTAAAAAATTTTTTCTTGACGACGTATTAGCGACTCAAATTGCGTCGCTATTATATTAAAAATATTATTATTAAATGTTACGATGCAATTAAATGCATCGCAATATTGCGACGCAATTAAATACGTCATAATATTTAATAATAATTTTAAATATTAAAAATTAGTTTTAAATTTAGCGACGCATTTAGATACGTCGCAATATTGCGACGCATTGTTGCGTCGCAGAGAGTCACAATATTGCGACGCAATTACGACAAATGGAGATTGCGACGGAGATCTGAGTGACGCCGTCATTGCGTCGCTATTACGTTGCAATATCACGTTTAGCGACGCAATTGCGACGCATTTGGGCGTCGCAATATTTTTTTTCCCCTTATAGTGATGGGACAGAGGTATCAAATTTCTCTTTTAGTTTCATCTTTTTCAACAAAAATTAAAATATACTCTTTTTTCCCTTGCTTAAATTAGCATAACATAAAAAGGAAAAAAATTAGTTGCTCTTAATTAGTTTCCTTCTTTTTAAACTAATCCAAAAAAAAACATTGACCTTTCTCATAATTGCCTTAAATATTAGATTAGATTTTCTACTTTAATTTAGGGCATCTACTTGCTTTAATTTGCTTTCTAATTCATAGTCTAACTCTTTTACTTTCTAACTTATATAGATTGACTTAGAAAACTTACTTTTTTTTTTGCAACACAAAGGATTCTACACTGACGCTGCATAAGCTAACTAAGAAATTAAAGATTTAATCATAAAAATTTAAAAGAGAAACCCTCTAATTTTAAAAAAAAAAAAATAAAAGAAAAACCGCATAACACTTAACTAAAATAGAGTAACTAAATAAAATTTAAAAGATTACTACTTGTTTTGGATATCTCTTTGTTTTTGCATTGCATATTTTCATAATACATGTTAAGGGCAATAACTCATGAAAAGATAAGGTAGGGATTTGATCACCCTTTCTTAGCCCACAAACTATTATCATTATTAAACTTTATGCTACATTAGGGTTTGTGCATATCATCAAAAGTATAAGACATTGAAGTGCTTTTTTCTATTCAATTCATGTTCATAGATGAAAGGGTTGGATCATGCTTGATCTCAGTCTGATCTAATTTTATATTTGAGTTTTGATTATAGACTCGGATCCGATCTATTTGTTTGTTGGATCAAATAAGATTTATAGAAAAAATTTTAGGCTGAACAAATCATTTAGATCTATTTGTGTTTAATATAAAATATTGCATTTAAGTCAAGCATCTAATTATTATTTTATATTAAAATCTAATAATTGATAAACAAACAGAATCAACTTAAGTTTCTATTCAAAAACTCTTAATTCTATCAAGTAAATGGTTATCATTAAGTTTATAATTATGGTATTTAAATATTTATCAATTTAATTGAACACATTATAATAAGAATCAATCAAGATAATAATAAGAAAAGATGAGAAAAGACTTGGTTGTTAATATAAAAAATGAATAATTAATTTAAATTAGAACCCATATACTAAATTTATAATGATAATTAGAATGAAAAAAATATATTATAAAAAATTATCGATTGAAAAAAAAATCCTAAACTCAACTCAGAACTTAAATTGGATCAATTAAATGCCATTAGATGTAACCCACTCAATAACCCATGAATTCTTTATGACTCACCTGGACCTAACAAACGATCGAGTAAAAAAAAAAAAGAAGACGTGTGGAAGCCAAGAGCGGAACAGTCTATGTCTTTATCCTCTTCCCAATCCCAAATGGCACGCCATTTTTTTTTTGAGTAAAAAAAAAGACGAAGAGGCATCATGCGGAAGCTAGAAAGCGAAAGAGTCTCTGTCTCTATCCTCTTTCCAATCCCATGCGAGTAAAAAATAAAAAGAAAACGACGCCAAAAGTGGAAGTCTCAGTCAGTTTCGTCTTCTTCGCAATCTCATGCGGCATGCCATTTCTTCTTTCTTTTTTGTTTGCGCTCTAAGCCTCCACCCATTCACAGCCGTTAATTAATAATATAAATTTAAAAATTGAATATAAAATAGATATCCGTGTTAAAAACATAGGTGAATCCATTTTTGTATTGATATCCGATAAATTTTTAGATTAAATATCTAAATTTATATCTAAATATGATTAAACTAAAAAATAAATATTCGAATCTGATAAGATTCAGATAAGAATATGAATACGATTGAAATTTATCCGGCCCATTGTAGCCCTATCTAACATTCTTCACAGTTCAAACCGTACAGATATTGGCATATCCAGTGGCCTGTAAGGTCTCATCAGTTTCCAGCCTTCAGTCAATATTTTGGAAGCTGATATGGACTTTTGGAGTTCTCACGTCCTGATCTGGAAAGAAAAGCAGCTGCGTGGAAATCTGCCAGGCATCACGAATTCACATCCGTTTATTCAAATCAACCTGCAGAAAATGTGAGGCTCCAAACCGAATATTCATGCCTCAGGGCTTGCTGAAAGCCACAGGAACCTTGTTTTCTTCTCCCGTGAATCGTCAGCCGAACCTGAAGTCAATTTTTCAGGAGTGTATACAAGTTTTTAGCTAGCTAGCGTTCTAACACGGAGTCTTGCACCACCAATTTTCTGCCACAAGCTTCAGACTTTCCTTTCGATTTGTGTCCTACCACGGAGCTGCCGTGTGGAAGCTCCTCTCTGTGCATAAAAAAAGAATGGCGCGTGGAACAAAATTAATTTATTTCTTCCCTTCCACAGTATCTCTGACATCAGCCCCCACATTAACCAATGGAACAGGATATTGAAAATAGATTGGTGTGATAGCACCAAGCAACAACAGATAATGGGGCTAGAACTCCTCCACTTCCTTTCGGGCTGAAAGTGGGCCAGACCGACCCGGCCACACCCTTGCCCAAATCGTCAATGCGGCGCCGCCAACCTTCCGACGAGATCTCGTGGTAGATTTTCTGAAGCCCGCACCCTCTCCAGACGGCCATTATGAAAACTAAGTATTTCCATTAGAAAACCATAAAGATCAACAGGGTTCAGATGAAACATTAATGAAGCAATTATACTTTTCTTTATATCTAAAATGAGCACAGCACAAGGAAGGGTGAGAGCTCGATTGGTCCAGAATTAATTATTGAAGCTGCCACCACGGACTTGATGATAATCTTCTCTACCCAGTACCCACTTCTCATCAAACACCTTTGACGTCACTGCATACGGCTAGATGTCCCCACAATGCCGCAGACCAGTGAGATCACCCCAAATCTCTCCACCAGGGCCTCGCATATTGGAGTTGGAGCACCACCTTCAGGCCTGGACGTACCTGAGCCAAATCCCCATCGACACAACTGATGGCAACGACTTCCTAATTAACTCTTAAGAGCTGCACTGTTTGTAGTTGAAGAAGCCATCGTCGAACACGCAGCGAAATAGAGAACTGGGCAGGCCCATCCCATCATGCTGCATGACTTGACCAACGGCACGTGCCATGCATAAAAGAATAAAATTATCCTTAACACATGTGGTTGGTCATGCGTGCTTCTGCATCACATGCAGTGCAGGAAGACTTTTCTGTTCGGCTTGACTAGATATGAATCGGGCCAAGAACGGACTTGGGTTCTAGCTTAGTCCAAGTTGGACCAATGCTTTAACCATGCTTAGTCTGAAATTGATATGGGCCTCAAAAAGAAGCCCAAATTGATCTAAATTTCAAAAAATTAAGCCCATGATCCCATCCAAAGCTAGCCCAACCTGATCAGGCGTAATCTATAGCCCGAACCCTTTGCCAACCCTACTCTTCTTTGAAGCAAAAGTACCTAACAAAAAAAGTCATGGTGTCAATAGTACTTATTAAGTTTCTAAAATAAATTAAGCTAACTCATATCTTTTATGACGTAATAAGGATATTAAATTGCAAATTACAAATTATGTTATTTTATAAATTGCTTTAAGATTGCTAAAAGGATTTCAAACTTTGATAAATAATTGATCATAAATTAAGATTTTTATAATTGTATGATTCCTAAAAAAATATTTTATAGTTAATGAATGATTATTTAAATTAAAATAATTGTTAAATTTTCATCAATTGATTTAAAATAATGAGATTTTATAATTATTTTTGAATGTTATTAAAGGTTTAAATTCTACATATCATGTTTATTACAAATCTGGATTAAGAAAGTAGGCTAATTATAAATTAGAAGGTTGATATAATTTACTTAATTATAGATATCTATTCAAGAATTTATAAATTATTAGTTAAATATTACTATTTATTTTCTTATACGCTATTAATGTTTTAATACCTACTATTATACGATTATTTTTGCCATATCTATTCATTACAAATAATAAGAAATTATTGTTATTATGAGAAATTTATGATATAAATAAGTAAATATCAATGAATATAAAATTATTGATAATAAAATATGATTAAAGACATGTAACTTTTGGTTTGCTATGTGATGATATGATGATAGATATCGGGATCAATCTTCGCAAGGGATATGCGCAAAGCACCAACACCCATCCATAGGTTAATTATGGTGTTTTGGCCTTCATCCGTAGGGTTAAATCTAATGTTTTGGCCTTCATCCACAGGGTTAAATGTGGTGTTCTGGCTCTCTTATAAGGACATATGTCACTGTAGTTTATGAGGATTAGTAATATGATAATATAAACATTATTAATAATGGATGGTTTGAAAATTTTGAATATGATGATATGGAAGATATTATATGAATAAATTTTAGCATTAGTTAAAGATATCTTGAAATTTATAAGTATTAATATATCAATGATATATGAAGTTGTGGACTAAAGTTTTAGTTTTTTATTAATGATATGTATTATTTTATAAAAAATTTATAAATCTTTACTTGTTTAATCAATTAATTTATGCTTTGTGTTACTTGTTGAGCGAAGGCTCATACAACTCTATTGTTATTTTTTTTATTTCAAAGACCAAGACATAAGCAGGAGTTGACTAGATGTTGACCCTTTTTCTCAATTATTATGTGAAATTGCTCTATATATATGTTGTTTTGTATAATGGGAATTTATTTCTAAGTGTATGGTGGACTATTACAATTTTAGATCCATCCCTACTATAGGGCATGACAGGGATAGAGGAGGTTGAAGTCGATAATGAGATGGAGGTGGTCTACGGACATCTCACATAGCATCCCGTTGACAAGTGTTGAACATACAAGAACCTAGATGACTCTGATACAGTGTAAGTGATTTGAGAAATTAGATGCATGTAGAGACATTGTGAGATAGAGGATCTTTACAATGCACTTAACTGGAATATGGATGCTTTAGAAGAGTTT
>UESW01004048.1:732022-747180 GCA_900491605.1 Calamus simplicifolius
CGGCCACGGCAGCGGCCGTGGCCGCCTTGTCCGGCCGCGGCCACGGCCGTGGCCGGACAAGAAAAAAAGGGGGGGTTTCCCCCCTCCCCCCTGTTAAAAAAAAAAATTTTTTTTTTTTTTACAGTGGCCTGGCCACCGTGGCCAGGCCACTGCCGGCCACGGCAGCGGCCGTGGCCGCCTTGTCCGGCCGCGGCCACGGCCGTGGCCGGACAAGAAAAAAAAGGGGGGGGGGGGGTTTCCCCCTCCCCCCTGTTAAAAAAAAATTTTTTTTTTTTTTACAGTGGCCTGGCCACCGTGGCCAGGCCACTGCCGGCCACGGCAGCGGCCGTGGCCGGAGAAGACGGCCACGGCAGCGGCCGTGGCCGCCTTGTCCGGCCGCGGCCACGGCCGTGGCCGGACAAGAAAAAAAGGGGGGGGGGGGGGGGGGTTTCCTCCCCTCCCCCCTGTTAAAAAAAAATTTTTTTTTTTTTACAGTGGCCTGGCCAGCGGCCGTGGCCGGAGAAGACGGCCACGGCAGCGGCCGTGGCCGCCTTGTCCGGCCGCGGCCACGGCCGTGGCCGGACAAGAAAAAAGGGGGGGGGGGGGGTTTCCTCCCCTCCCCCCTGTTAAAAATTTTTTTTTTTTTACAGTGGCCTGGCCACCGTGGCCAGGCCACTGCCGGCCACGGCAGCGGCCGTGGCCGGAGAAGACGGCCACGGCCGTAAAAAAATCATTAAAAAAAAAATTTTTTTTAGATTATTGGGGCTAACCTTGGTCGAGAGAACGCCGGAGTCGGAGGAGATCGCCGGGTAGCCGGAGGACGGGGATGCGCCGGAGCGAGCGGATCACGGCGGCGGCTAGGTCAAGACGGGGAGAAGAAGAGAGAAAGGGCCGGCTTAAATATAGGTAATTAGCGACGCCAATAATTGCGTCGCAATTTTTTTTTTTTTTGTCTTAGCGACGCACTAGGGCGTCGCTAATCCATCGTTAATAATGTTTATAATTTTATGAAAAATAGCGACGCCAATAAATGCGTCGCTAACGCGTCGCTAAATTGGCGCCATCCTGGCGGGAAAAATATTTTTATTTTCTAATAATTGCGTCGCTAAGGCGTCGCAATATTTTTTTAATATTTAAATTGATTAAAAAAAAAGTTATTACATATATTGCGACGCAATAAGTGCGTCGCAATTATTTTTAAATATTTTTAAATGAAAATATTTAAATTTATTATAATAATTGCGACGACAAATTGCGTCGCAATAATTTTTTAATATTTTAATCAGCTATATGTATTTTAATAATATTGCGATGCATATATTTTGTCGCAATATTTTTTATATTTTTTTAAATCGCTAAGGCGTCGCGCTAATTTTTCGATTGAAAGTTTGATTAAATCGATCAATTATTTTTTTATTTTAAATGATTATATTATAAAATGTAATAACGCGAACGAAATTGCGATCGATCCAATCCCGATCGATATCGGTCGATATTTGCGATCGATCCAAGCCGTGATCCCGATCGGCCACGACCTATCTCGGACAGTTGCAATCCGTCCGAGATCGGCGACGATCCGACGGTTGCGATCGATCCAAGCCCTGATCCCGATCGGCCACGACCGATCTCGGACCGTGGCGATCCGTCCGATCGGCGACGATCCGACGGTTGCGATCGATCCAAGCCCTGATCCCGATCGGCCACGACCGATCTCGGACCGATCCGTCCGAGATCGGCGACGATCCACGGTTGCGATCGATCCAAGCCCTGATCCCGATCGGCGACGACCGATCGCGGACCGCGGCAATCGGTCCGATCGCAAAGATCCGACGGTTGCGATCGATCCAAGCCTGATCCCGATCGGCCACGACCTATCTCGGACAGTTGCAATCCGTCCGAGATCGGCGACGATCCGATGCGATCGATCCAAGCCCTGATCCCGATTCGATCTCGGACCGCGATCCGAAGATCCGATCGATCCAACCGATCGGCACGACCGATCCGGACCGTGCAATCCGTCCGATCGGCGGATCCGACGGTTGCGATCGATCCAAGCCCTGATCCCGATCGGCCACGACCGATCTCGGACCCGATCCGTCCGAGATCGACGATCCGACGGTTGCGATCGATCCAAGCCCTGATCCCGATCGGCGACGACCGATCGCGGACCGCGGCAATCGGTCCGATCGGCAAAGATCCGACGGTTGCGATCGATCCAAGCCTGATCCCGATCGGCCACGACCTATCTCGGACAGTTGCAATCCGTCCGAGATCGGCGACGATCCGACGTTGCGATCGATCCAAGCCCTGATCCCGATCGATCTCCGATCCGATCCGATCCAACGGTTGCGATCGATCCAACCGATCGGCGACGACCGATCGCGGACCGGCAATCCGTCCGAGATCGGCGACGATCCGACGGTTGCGATCGATCCAAGCCCTGATCCCGATCGGCCACGACCGATCTCGGACCGTGGCGATCCGTCCGAGATCGGCGACGATCCAACGGTTGCGATCGATCCAAGCCCTGATCCCGATCGGCGACGACCGATCGCGGACCGCGGCAATCGGTCCGATCGGCAAAGATCCGACGGTTGCGATCGATCCAAGCCCTGATCCCGATCGGCCACGACCTATCTCGGACCGTTGCGATCCGTCCGAGATCGGAGACGATCCGACGGTTGCGATCGATCCAAGCCCTGATCCCGATCGGCCACGACCGATCTCGAACCGTGGCGATCGGTCCGATCGGCGACGATCCGAGGGTTGCGATCGATCCAAGCCCTTATTCCGATCGGTCACGATCGATTTTGGACCGATCGCTATTTAACATAATTAATTTTTTAAATATTACGATGCAAAGGGTTGCGTCATATTTTTTAATATGATAATTATATATAAAAATTAACTTTAATTCTAATAATTACGATGCAACAAGTACGTCGCTATATTAAAACATAATTTTTCTAATTAATTTTTTGGCTTATTACATCGCTTAATGCGTCGCTATTTAACATAATTAATTTTTTAAAAACATTGCAACTCACTGTATTACGTCGTAATTATTTTTTCTCATATTTATAACTTATAAAATTTAATTTTATTTAAAATAATTATGATGCAGTTATTGCGTCGCTAAATTAAAAATAATTTTTTTTTTTCTGGTTTATGCATCGCTAATGCGTCGCTATTTAAAATATTTAATTTTTTTCAAAATATTGCGACACACTGGGTGGCGTCGCAATATTTTTTAAAATATTAATATCGTAAAAAATAATTCCATTTAAATTATTTGCGATGCAATTGTTGCATTGCTAAATTAAAAATAATTTTTCTATTTTTCTAGTTTATTGCGTCGCTAAGGCGTCGCTAAGGCGTCGCTATTTAAATATTTAATTCTTTTCAAAAATTGCGACGCACTGGGTGGCGTCGCAATATTTTTTAAAATATTAATACCGTAAAAATATAATTCCATTTAAATTATTGCGATGCAATTATTGCATCACTAAATTAAAAATAATTTTTCTATTTTTCTAGTTTATTGCGTCGCTAAGGCATCGCTATTTAAAATATTTAATTCTTTTCAAAATATTGCGATGCACTGGGTGGCGTCGCAATATTTTTAAATATTAATACTATAAAAAATATAATTCCATTTAAATTATTTGCGATGCAATTATTGCGTCGCTAATTAAAAATAATTTTTCTATTTTTCTAGTTTATTGCGTCGCTAAGGCGTCGCTATTTAAAATATTTAATTTTTTTAAAACATTGCGACGCACTGTTATGCGTCGCAATATTTTTTTTCTGATAATTAAATTTTATAAAATTTAATTTCATTTCAATTATTTGCGACACAATTGGTGCGTCGCTAAATTAAAAATAATTTTTCTAATTATTTATTTTATTGCGTCGCTAATGCGTCGCTATTTAAAATATTTAATTCTGTTAAAAACATTGCGATGCAATATTGCATCGCAATTTTTATTGATATTTATATTTCATAAAATTTAATTTAAAAATATTGCGACACAATATTTGCGTCGCAATATTAAAATTTAATTTTTTTTTGATTTTTGGTTAATTGAGTCGCTAATGCATCGCTAATGCGTCACAATATTTTGTTATCACAGAGGCGTCGCAAAGTGGTCGCAATTTAGCGACGCATAATTGCGTCGCTAAATTTGCGTCGCTATTTCAGTATTTTCTTGTAGTGTATATATGTATGTATATATGTATGTATGTATGTATGTATATATGTATATATTATATATATTATATATATGTAGATATGTATATATGTATACATATGTATGTTATGTATATATACATATGTAACATTGTATGTATATGTATATATACATATGTATACATATATGTATATGTATATATACATATGTATACATATGTATGTCTATGTATATACATGTATACATGTATGTATCTATACATATGTATACATATGTATACATATGTATACATATGTATATATATATATACTATGTATACATATGTATATATATATATATATATATATATATATACATATGTATACATACATATATGTATATTATGTATATATATATATATATATATATATATATACATACATATGTATACATACATATATGTATATATATATGTATATGTATATATGTATATGTATGTATGTATATATGTATATATACACACATATACTTCTCTTAATGTTTGAATGATGCATAGAAAAGAAAAGCCTCGGCTATCCAATCTGGAATAGATGGTTGGAAAAAATACAATTTTCACCGTGTCTATCCATCCCATATTTGAGTTTCGTGGCCACGTCGGCCAACAAGTAGATGCCAGCATGGTAAGCAAGGCCATGTTCCACCTGCTACACCTCATATCAAGGCATACCCATCTTGTTTTGCTTTGCACACTTTTTATTTATTTAGCTCATTTATACATGGTGTATTGGGTGTCTTGCCCCCATACTGAGAACCACAAAATACTAACTGGCCATTACCATGGTTGGATCCTCAAGACTTGAGTCCTCAAGAAGTAGGCACTTTGATCAACATAGATATCAGCAAACATGTATAGAAGTTGAAGGCAAATTACTATAACTTCATTGTTAACAATGAAATCAAGATGTTTTTCTTGACAGTTTGTAATTATATGTTTTAATTTAGAACCACTTACATGGTTATATTGTTAGGCCTGACAAACATTATTGGCCTTTTCCTTATTTGCTTAAGCTTTTAGGATAATTTGGTTACTCAAAACATGGCATCACGGCCAAGGTTGATCAAATTGATCTATTCTGCTCCTTTGATTCCCAAATTATCTTAGTGATCTGTGTGAAGAAGAAATCCTGCATTGTGCAATGCGCTGCTTGATTGAAGCACATGATGCCACTGAAACAGGGTTGTATGGATGATAAATGTTGATAGTAATGAGCTGGTTTGTCCTTGGGAGGAGAAACACATGATTATGTCCGTCTGGAGAGAGAAGCATGGTGGGGAAAGCTCTCTTTGTTCAGATAAGCAGTACAGTAGTTTGCTGTGAAGTGTAGAATTCTGGAGATGAATAGCTGGTTTTGGTCTCATAAGTCCTGCCCTGTTTTTGACCTGTACTGAAATAGTTATCTTTACTATTCACACATTCCTTTGGTGCAATATATTATTTTGGTTGAAATTGTGTACTATGGCAGAAGATGGAAATGATGCAAAGATTGGAATCTTCATTCAAGATGTTCTTGGAGCGCTGATGACTACTGTAAAGTTATGTGGAAAATAAAACATCTTTGGTGGGTGAAAACAGTCAAAATATAAGAGGAAAGGGAAGCACATGAGTATCTTATACTGAAAATCCTTCCAATAATGGGAAAATAGACATGACACTACTATAGAATAACCTGGAGCCACATACAACTAATAATCTCATGTTTTATGACAGCCATGGAAAGATTGCAAGGGAGATGTATTCATCATAAAAGAATATATCGCATATATTGATTTATGATCTGATTCTTTGAGACGCAATAAGGAAACTAGTCATTAAGCAGGTACCGACCTCTTTAAACGGGGTCTATCCCCTTCTTCTGCGTGTCTATTTCTTTTTCCATTTAGCCATTAGGGGTCTTTAGTTGTAATTGGACCTTTAGCTAATTTCAGATGTAGTCAAACCGGGATGCCCAATTGGGAGGAGCCTGCATTAAAAGAAAACTTGGTGCTACTGTAAGATCGATTCAGCCTTTTTGACTAGCTTATTTTAAATTAAGATACAATTTAATTAAATTAAGTTAAAAATTATAAAATATAATGTAATTAAAATTTTTAATTGAATCTATTTTTTTATTTCAAAGATCGGGTCAGAGGCGTGATAGCCGCATGGTGGACTAGGGGACACTGCTCTTTCCTTACTATTTTCCTCGCAAACTACTATCGTCTTATAATGTTGTCACATGATATCAAAGCACAAATTTGTTAAAGGACATGCTAGTTATTTACTTAATTATTCTAGCTAGTTAGTATTGAAATGTTTCAATTATTTTTATGTCTCTACATACTTGGTTTAGAATGCACCGAAAGATCGGGAAGGGTATTAAGCATATGATATACTAGTAATCTATTTTCTAAAACTTATGCTTTTAGGTGGTGTTTAGTTTGCATCCCTTATAATTTTGCACTTAGTAATCAGAATTTTAGAAATAAAAGATTACCACATTTGGTTCATAATAATAAAATAATGTAATCAGTTAGTCATATTTTTTAATTTATTTAAATTTTATTATATATTTTATCTTTTAAGTGTTCGTCCCTTCTTACTGTTAAAATATCAAATGTACTAATAAAAATTAAGATTCTCTATAAATTGATTTTAAAAATATTATATATTTAAATATTATAAATATTATATATATATATATATATAATATACTATAATACTATTATAATATTATTGAATATCTCATTGTATAATATAGATTAATATATAATATATAATATTTAAGAATATATTATATAATAATCTTTATTCAATGTCATAAATATTAATAATTTAAAATTTAAATTTTTTATTTAATATATAAATATATGATTTTTTAAAATATTAACGTTAATGTATAATAAATTTAATATTAATATAAATATATTATATTAAATATAAATATTATATTAAATATTATTATTTAGTGTAAATTAAATATATAATTATATTAAGTATTATTAAATTTATATAGAAGTCAAGAGTGTAACTTAAGATTTCACATTGGTAATTCTAGATACCCTTCTTCTTCTTTTTTTGGTACAGCGGCGATCACCCGATCTAGGGTGAGTCAAGTCCGAAATATCGAAGTACAAAATTTGGGAAAGCATCACCGGGCAGGAGTCACCCGGAACCCAATACCAAGGACCGGAGTGATGGGCGACCCGGGAAGCCAAGATCCTGAGTTAGCTTCCCGAAAAATATGCCAAATCTGAACTGTATCGACCTGACGAAGCATAGATCGAATGTCGCTGACCAGAGGGTTGGTAGAAGGGGGAGCCAAGATCCTGATGGAGCCAGTGAACAACCGTGATGGAGTTCCCCTCGATGATGAGCCGGGAAATGCCCAGGCTACGAACAGCAAAAAAGATACCAGCCCATGCGCATATAGCTCAGCAGACGGTACAGAAAGATCTAGAAGACCAAAACCTCCAGCCGCCAGCATCAAGCCATCAGATCCACGGATAACAAAAGCCGAACCCGCCAGACGCCCTTGAACACTACCATCAAAATTGACTTTGACAAATCCTAGTGGAGGGGGTTCCCAGGAGATGAAGACCGTACCCCGGATCGCTGCAGAGGCAGCAGAAAAATCCCAGAAGCTAGGGCTGTCAGAGTCCATGGTTGACTGATGGCGAGTGTACTCAGCAGAAAGGGACATAGCTATCCTAATAATCCGATGGGGAGAGTCATAACTGTAGTAAAGATATGCCTGTTCTGAGACAACCAAACTTGATAGGCCAAATAGGCAGCTGTAGTACTCCCCCTACCAGCATCCCTCCTCATCTCCTGCCGCAGCATAATCAGAAAGGAGGTACGAGACATGGCACTACTCGCCGATGGAGAGCAATAACCCACGATCTGCCAAGCCAATCTTGCTCTAGAACAAGAGAAGATGGCATGATCAATAGTCTCCTCCTCAGTACCACATAGCGGGCACGTAGACTTGGATTACTGAAGATCAAATATTATCAATCAGATTATCATGTCTAATTATCAAACATGATAATCTGTATGGCAATCTTGACTTTTACTAATGGCTAGGGTTCACTAGAGGTTGGGTTGATAATAATAGTTGCATGTTCACTAGTGTATAACTAGTTTGCCCCTTGAGTGGTGGCTAGACCAGGTTTATGAGACTTAATATAGATTGGTTGATATATGGCACTAGTTGGTCAAACCCACTATTAGGATTGCGTGTTCACTAGTGATCGAGGATCACTAGTGTCACCGGGCTTTCAATCGGCACGCGCAAGCGCTTCTTTGTGCACCAAGTCCTTGCATCTAACGATGATGGCGTTAGAAGATTCCTTTTCTAACCAGCCTAGACCTCAGAACAATTAAATAAAAATCCCAATGACAAGTCTCAACAAACATGATAATATACGGAAAGCAAAGCCTTCCCAACAAAGAACTCTTCACTAAGTAACTTTGGATAAAATAAGGTTGCCCAAAGGCCACACACACTCCTCTCTGTCCCTTACAAAGATCACACAAAGTACTCGTCCCAACCTCACTCGATAAGAACTGACCTTGGATGCCTCGCACCCGCGCGTGCACCACCTATTAGTCTCGGCCACGTTCCGCCAATGACTAAGCCCGCCTAGCTTCGACCTTCACGAGCCTTGATCTTTGCTGATCAAACCGCTCACCAACCTCGCGCACCTCCACTGGATGACGGATGGTCTCACTCGAGGTCCTCTCGGATGGGTTGATAGCTTGAAATTCGATGCTTTGGCCTTAGGTCCGCCTCTCCATATAAAGAAACTCCCCAGCCGCCTTAGATACCGCCTCAGTTACCGCCTCATAGCTATCCTGGTCGTTAGGCCATCGCCCTTGGCCCAAAATCCCAAAAAAACCCATACTGCCAGGTTGTCTGCACCGTCCAACTAGGCGCGCACGTGCTTGCGCGCGCAGACTGTGCGCGTTGACCATTCCGCCTGCACGGCCACGAGCGCAACCGTGCCAGACATGTTTGCCAGACTGGCAACATGTCTGCCTCTCGCCCAATCCATCTCCGCCATGTATCTACAAGCCTGTTGCCGTTCACTGGCCAAGCTGGCCCATCCACCGACCTGGTCGAGTGCCAGTCTGGCCGGGCCACCGACCTAGCTACGCACCAAATGCTAGGCTGGCCATGTGTCATGCACACTCAGCCCGCGCATGTCCAATGCCTAGTGCCGGCATGTGTCAGCGTCTGCGCGCTAGCACATGGCCGTGTGCGCCCGATGCCCAACGCCGACTCGCACGCACGTTCACGCGCATCAACTGTGCCCAGGCAATGTGCCTAAGGCCAGTCCGCTTGCCTCCAAGGCAGCATCCCATTTAAGTGCTGGCCCGGCTATGCGTGCACCAGCCACGCACATAGAGCCAAGGCCATACCCCTCAATATTCGATCGCAGCCTCCAGCACTGTGCCACCCCAAAGGTTATGTAGAAATGAGCAGCATTTTAGACTGGTTCTACCACTTCGCTATCCATGTGCTTGGCCCGGCCTGCCCGCAACCTCATCGTGCGCTGTGCTGCCGGGGCCGTAACAATCCTCCCCCAGCTAAAATCTTGATGCCCTCGTCGAGTCATGCTGAGGCTCCATGCCATCGCGCTGTGCGCCCACCTGACGCACCTCATCGCTACACACCTGGGCCCTCCTAGCCAAAGTTTCCCGAGTCCCAACACGGCCACCTGCCACATGCATCCCCTGATGCCTCCTCGGTTGGATAGCCCACATGCCGAGCCATCCTGCCTGCTACCTCCTGCCATAGGCCGACATGCCTAAGCCTGCTGAGCATGTGATGCCCTAGTGCCTGGTTGCACCACCGCGTAGGCGCGAGGTCACCACACAACCTCATGTCTGATGGTGGGGCACTCCGTCCCATCCCTCCGTCGTCTTGCCTCGCCCCTCCATTGGAACAAAGCAAGGTCGTCTACTCCTTCGGATCAGAATGCCCCCTTGATGAGGCATGATATCAACCTTAGCGCCGACGAAAAATCCATGCCCAGCACCATGTCAAAGTCGTCGAGTGGCAAGACCGTCATGCTGCAGTGCCCTCGCCATAAGCCCACCTCCAATGTGGCCTCTGCTTGGCTTAAAGACTCCATCTCCTCAAAATTTATAGGCTTCACTCGATAAGGCTTGGAAAGCACTCCTAGGCCCAATCTCTGCGCCGCTCCTTGGCTCACTAAATTGTGCATCGCGCCGGAGTCAACCAAGGCCCGCAATGTCCTCCCATTGACCCGAGCCTTCACGTACATCAAACCTTGGCATTGTCTCATTGTGGCCAAAGTATTAATGGACTATAGTGGAGATAACCTCACTATTGGCCCTTCCTCTAAACTTTCAGATGCCCTATCCTCATAGGTAGTGACGGCAGCTGCTGTCACCTTTTTTGGACACTCCACACCAGATGCGGCCCTCCTCATAGAAGCATCCAGCGAATCTTGCCTATTCCTTTGGTTTTGCTACTACATGTGCTGGCACGCCCTCTTTCTTACCTGCTCGACCCCACAATGGTGACGCACTCTTGCGCTTGCCCTTGCTTTGGCCACCGCTACCCGAAGTCGTACAGCTGCAAAAGTCCACCAGCGCCTCTGTTGCTACGAAGGCTAAAGGAATATCCCTCACCTCCTTCCTATGAAGCTCGGCCTGTACCCACCCCTATAGGCCCGCAAGGATGTTAAAGAGCTTATCCTCCTCTGACATGTTGAATACCTCAAAAGTAGCATACTGAACTGTGCCATGTACTTCCGGATGCTCCCTGTCTGCCACAGCTTCCGCAGATTCTCTCGAGCAAGCCAACCCGCATTGCTCGGCAAGAACTGACCCTTCAGCTCTCTCTTGAAGATCTTCCAAACCTCAATCCTGGAATGCCCCGCACGGTCATCCTCAGCCATCCTGGTCCTCCACCAGAGCTTGGCATTGCCCTCCAAATACGTTAGGGCCCTATCCACTTGATCGGCTGCTGTGATCTTTGCTGCCCGGAAGTAGACTTCCATATCCCATATGAAGTTCTTCACCTCTGTCGCACTTCTAACTCCGCCGAAGGCCTTAGGCTCCCGGACCTTTGCTTCTTCTTCCAGAGCGCCAACCATGTTGACTGGACTCCACGCCTCCTGCCTTTGTCGGATCAACTCCTCCTCCAAAGCATGGATCTAAAGCTCCAATCTCTCCTCCATGGCCAAATCTGATCTTTGTTGTTGCAGATTTTGATGCTCGAGTTCACGAATCAGCCCCTTATGCACCTCCATCAGCTGATTGTATGAAGTCCACAACTCGGTCAACTGCATGCTCAACTTCGTGCATATAGCTACCAAATTCATGGTTGATCCATCTTCTAGATCTCCCATAATCCCCTCCAAATGGATCACACGATCAGTAGTCATCATCATATTTTGTGATTGGAACTTGCTTCAACAGGGCTCTGATACCAACTTGTCACCGGACTTTCAATCGGCACGCGCAAGCGCTCCTTTGTGCACCAAGTCCTTGCATCTATCGATGATGGCATTAGAAGATCCCTTTCCCTAACCAACCTAGACCCTAGAACAATAAAATAAATCTCCAAAGACAAGTCCCAACAAACATGATAATATACGGGAAGCAAAGCCTTCCCAACCAAAGAACTCTTCACTAAGTAAACTTTGGATACAATGAGATTGCCCAAAGGCCACACGCACTCCTCTCTATCCCTTACAAAGATCACACAAAGTGATCACCCCAACCTCACTCGATAAGAACTGACCTTGGATGCCTAGCACCCACGCGTGCATTGCCTATTCATCTCGGCCATGTTCTGCCAACGACTAAGCCCGCCTAGCTTCGACCTTCATATGCCTTGATCTTTGCTTACCAGACCGCTCACCAACCTTGCACACCTCCACTGGACGCCAGATGGTCTCACCCGAGCTCCTCTCGGATAGGTTGATCACTTGAAATTCGATGCCTTGGCCTTAGGTCCACCTCTCCTTATAAAGAAACTCCCCAGCCGCCTTAGCCACCGCCTCATAGCTGTCCTGGTCGTTAGGCCACCGCCCTTTGCCCAAAATCCCAAAAAACCCACACTGCCAGGTTGTCTACACCATCCACCAAGAGCACGAACCCAGCTCTGCGCTCGTGCGCTTGCACATGCAGACTGTGTGCATCGATCGTGCCGACTGCACGGCTGCGGCGCACCATGTGCCAGACACATTTGCCAGGCTGGCAACGTGTCCGCCTCTCACCCAATCCATCTCCACCATGTACTTGCAAGCAGTCGTCATGTTTGCCCCACGTTCGCTGGTCAGGCTGGCCCGTCCACCGACCTGGTCGCACGCCAGTATGGCCGGGCCACCGACCTAGCTACGTGCCAGTCTGGCCGCATGCCAGACTGGCAACGTGCTAGGCTGGCCGTGTGTCATGCGTGCTCAGCCAATGCACGCCCAACGCCTAGCGACGACACGCACACGTGCCAGGCCGTGCGCGCGTCTGATCGCTAGCACATGGCAGTGTGTGCCTAGCACCACCTCGCACTCATGTTCACGCGCATCAACAGTGCCCAAGCAACGTGCCTAAGGCCAGTTTGCTTGCCTCTGAGGCAGCATTCCATCTAAAAGCTGGCCCGGCCCGTGCTTGCACCAGCCACGCACAGAGAGCCAGGGCCATACCCCTCAATATTCGATCTCAGCCTCCAGCACTGTGCCACCCCGAAGGTTCTACAAAATGAGCAGCATTTTAGACTGGTGCTGCCACTTCGCTGTCCATGTACCTAGCTCGGCCTGCCTGCAACCTCGTCGCGCACCGTGCTACCGAGGCCGTAACAATCCTTCTCTGCTGAAATCTCAATGCCCTCATCGAGTCAAGCCGAGGCTCCATGCCGTCGCGCTGTGCGTCCACCTGACGCACCTCATCGCTGCACACCTTGGCCCTCCTGGCCGAAGTTTCCCAAGTTTCAATGCGGCCACCTGCCATGCGCATCCCCTGATGCCTCCTTGGTTGGATAGCCCACTTGCCGAGCCATCCTACCTGCTGCCTTCTGCCACAGGCCGACATGCCTAAGCCTGCTGAGCATGTGACACCCTAGTGCCTGGTTGCACCACTGCGTAGGTGCGAGGTCACTGCGCAACCTCATGTCTGATGGTGGGGCACTCTGCCCCAGCCCTCCTTCATCTTACCTCACCCCTCCATTGGAACAAAGAAAGGTCATCTACTCCTCCATATTAAGATGCCCCCTCGATGAGGCATGATATCAACCTTGGCGCCGATGAGAAAATCATGTCCAGCACCATGTCAAAGTTATCGAGTGGCAAAACCATCATGCTACAGTGCCCTCACCATAAGCCCACCTCCAATGTGGCCTCTGCTTGGCTTAAAGACTTTATCTCCTCAAAATTTACAAGCTTCACTCGACAAGGCTTGGAAAGCACTCCTAGGTCCAATCTCTGCACCGCCCCTTGGCTCACGAAATTATGCGTCATGTCGGAGTCAACCAAGGCCTGCAATGTCCTCCCATTGACCCGAGCCTTCACGTACATCAAACCTTGGCGTTGTCTCATTGCGGCCAAAGTATTAATGGTCAGTAGTGGAGATAACCTCACTATTGGCCCTTTCTCTAAACTTTCAGATGCCCTATCCTCATAGGTAGTGACGGCTGCTGCTGTCACCGTCTTTGGACACTCCCGTGCCAGATGCGGCCCTCCGCATTGAAGCATCCAGCGAATCTTGGCTGAACCTTCGGTTTTGCTATTGCATATGCTGGAACGCCCTCTTTCTTGCATGCTCGACCCCACAGTGGTGACACACTCTTGCGTTTTCCCTTGCTTTGGCCATCGCTATCCAAAGTCGTACTGCTGCAAAAGTCCACCAACGCCTCTGCTGCTATGAAGACTGAAGGAATATCCCTCACCTCCTTCCTGTGAAGCTCGGCCTATACCCATCCCTATAGGCCCACAAGGAAGTTAAATAGCTTATCCTCCTCTGACATGTTGGATACCTCAAAAGTAGCGTACTAAACTGTGCCACATACTTTCGGATGCTTCCTGTCTACCGCAGCTTTTGCAGATTCTCTCGAGCAAGCCAACCTGTGTTGCTCGACAGGAACTGACCCTTTAGCTCTCTCTTGAAGATCTCCCAAACCTCAATCCTGGGATGCCCTGCACGGTCATCCTCAGCCATCCTGATCCTCCACCAGAGCTTGGCATTGCCCTCCAAATACGTCAAGGCCCTATCCACCTGATCGGCTGCTGGGATCTTCACCATCCGAAAGTAGACATTCATATCCCATATGAAGTTCTCCATCTCTATCGTGCTTCGACTCCACCGAAGGCCTTAGGCTCCCGGACCTTCGCTTCCTTTGCCGGAGCGCCAACCATGTTGACTGAACTCCGTGCCTCCTACCTTTATCGGATCAACTACTCCTCCAAAGCATGGATCCAAAGCGCCAATCTCTCCTCCATAGCCAGATTTGATCTTTGTTGTTGCAAATTTTGATGCTCAAGTTCTCAAATCAGCCCCTCATGCACCTCCATCAGCTGATTGTATGAAGTCCGCAACTCGATCAACTACATGCTCAACTCCGTGCATATAGCTACCAAATTCATGGTTGATACATCTCCTAGATCTCCCATAATTCTCTCCAAACGGATCACATGATCAGTAGTCATCGTCATATTTTGTGTTTGGAACTTGCTTCAACAGGGCTATGATACCAACTTTTCATCGTGCTTTCAATCGGCATGCGCAAGCGTTCCTTTGTGCACCAAGTCCTTGCGTCTATCGATGATGGCGTTAGAAGATCCCTTCCCCTAACTAGCCTAGACCACATAACAATAAAATAAAATCCCCAAAGATAAGTCCCAACAAACACGACAATATACGGAAAGCAAAGCCTTTCCAACCAAATAACTCTTTACTAAATAAACTTTGGATACAATGAGGTTGCCCAAAGGCCCCACGCACTC
>UESW01004048.1:751780-783496 GCA_900491605.1 Calamus simplicifolius
GGCTGGCCGTGTCATGCGTGCTCAGCCAATGCACGCCCAACGCCTAGCGACGACACGCACACGTGCCAGGCCGTGCGCGCATCTGATCGCTAGCACATGGCAGTGTGTGCCTAGCACCACCTCGCACGCATGTTCACGCGCATCAACAGTGCCCAAGCAACGTGCCTAAGGCCAGTTTGCTTGCCTCTGAGGCAGCATTCCATCTAAAAGCTGGCCCGGCCCGTGCTTGCACCAGCCACGCACAGAGAGCCAGGGCCATACCCCTCAATATTCGATCGCAGCCTCCAGCACTGTGCCACCCTGAAGGTTTTGCAAAATGAGCAGCATTTGACTGGTGCTGCCACTTCGCTGTCCATGTGCCTGCCCGGCCTGCCTGCAACCTCGCCGCGCACCGTGCTGAGGCCGTAACAATCCTTCTCTGCTGAAATCTCGATGCCCTCGTCGAGTCATGCCGAGGCTCCATGCCGTCGCGCTGTGCGTCCACCTGACGCACCTCATCGCTGCACACCTTGGCCCTCCTGGCCGAAGTTTCCCAAGTCAATGCGGCCACCTGCCATGCGCATCCCCTGATGCCTCATTGGTTGGATAGCCCACTTGCCGAGCCATCCTACCTGCTGCCTTCTGCCACAGGCCGACATGCCTAAGCCTGCTGAGCATGTGACACCCTAGTGCCTGGTTGCACCACCTCGTAGGCGCGAGGTCACTGCGCAACCTCATGTCTGATGGTGGGGCACTCTGCCCCAGCCCTCCTTCGTCTTGCCTCACCCCTCCATTGGAACAAAGCAAGGTCGTCTACTCCTCCATATTAAGATGCCCCCTCGATGAGGCATGATATCAACCTTGGCGCCGATGAGAAAATCCATATCCAGCACCATGTCAAAGTCATCGAGTGGCAAAACCGTCATGCTACAACGCCCTCGCCATAAGCCCACCTCCAATATGGCCTCTGCTTGGCTTAAATACTTCATCTCCTCAAAATTTACAAGCTTCACTCGACAAGGCTTGGAAAGCACTCCTAGGTCCAATCTCTGCGCCCCCTTGGCTCACGAAATTATGCATCATGCCGGAGTCAACCAAGGCCTGCAATGTCCTCCCATTGACCCGAGCCTTCACGTACATCAAACCTTGGCGTTGTCTCGTTGTAGCTAAAGTATTAATGGACTGTAGTGGAGATAACCTCACTATTGGCCCTTTCTCTAAACTTTCAGATGCCCTATCCTCATAGGTAGTGACGGCCTGCTGTCACCTTCTTTGGACACTCCCGCGCCAGATGTGGCCCTCCGCATGGAAGCATCCAGCGAATCTTGGCTGAACCTTCGGTTTTGCTACTGCATATGCTGGAACCCCTCTTTCTTGCTGCTCGACCCCACAGTGGTGACACACTCTTGCGTTTTCCCTTGCTTTGGCCATCGCTATCCAAAGTCGTACTGCTGCAAAAGTCCACCAGCGCCTCTGCTGCTATGAAGGCTGAAGGAATATCCCTCACCTCCTTCCTGTGAAGCTCGGCCTATACCCATCCCTATAGGCCCGCAAGGAAGTTAAATAGCTTATCCTCCTCTGACATTTGATACCTCCAAAAGTAGCGTACTGAACTGTGCCACGTACTTTCGGATGCTTCCTGTCTGTCATAGCTTCCGCAGATTCTCTCGAGCAAGCCAACCCGTGTTGCTCGACAGGAACTGACCCTTAGCTCTCTCTTGAAGATCTTCCAAACCTCAATCCTAGGATGCCCTGCACGGTCATCCTCAGCCATCCTGGTCCTCCACCAGAGCTTGGCATTGCCCTCCAAATACGTCAAGGCCCTATCCACCTGATCGGCTGCTGGGATCTTCGCCGTCCGGAAGTAGACATCATATCCCATATGAAGTTCTCCACTCCATCGTGCTTCTAACTCTACCGAAGGCCTTAGGCTCTCGGACCTTCGCTTCCTTTGCCGAGCACCAACCATGTTGACTGAACTCCGCGCCTCCTGCCTTTATCGGATCAACTCCTCCTCCAAAGCATGGATCCAAAGCGCCAATCTCTCCTCCATGCCAGATTTGATCTTTGTTGTTGCAAATTTTGATGCTCGAGTTCACGAATCAGCCCCTCATGCGCCTCCATTAGCTGATTGTATGAAGTCCGCAACTCAATCAACTGCATGCTCAACTCCGTGCATATAGCTACCAAATTCATGGTTGATCCATCTCCTAGATCTCCCATAATTCTCTCCAAACGGATCACACGATCAGTAGTCATCGTCATATTTTGTGTTTGGAACTTTCTTCAACAGGGCTCTGATACCAACTTTTCATCGTGCTTTCAATCGGCATGCACAAGCCCTCCTTTGTGCACCAAGTCCTTGCATCTATCATGATGCGTTAGAAGATCCCTTCCTTAACCAGCCTAGGCCCCAGAACAATAAAATAAAATCCCCAAAGATAAGTCCCAACAAACACGATAATATACGGGAAGCAAAGCCTTTCCAACCAAATAACTCTTTACTAAATAAACTTTGGATACAATGAGGTTGCCCAAAGGCCCCACGCACTCCTCTCTATTCCTTACAAAGATCACACAAAGTACCCGCCCAACCTTACTCGATAAGAACTGATCTTGGATGCCTCGCATCCGCATGCGCACCGCCTGTGCGTCTCGGCCACGTCCCACCAACGACTAAGCCCACCTGGCTTCGACCTTCGCGCACCTTGATCTTTTTGATCAGACTGCTCACCAACCTCGCGCACCTCCACTAGACGCCGGATGGTCTCACCCGAGCTCCTCTCTGATGAGTTGATCGCTTGAAATTCGATGTCTTGGGCTTAGGTCCACCTCTCCTTATAAAGGAACTCCCCAACCACCTTAGCCACCGCCTTATAGCTGTCCTCGCCGTTAGGCCACCGCCCTTGGCCCAAAATCTTGAAAAAACTCACACTGCCAGGTTGTCTCCATCGTTCGCCTAGGCATGCGCGCCTGGCTCTGTGTGCGCATGCCTGTGCGCAGACTGTGCGCATCGGCCGTGATGCCTGTATGGCCATGGGCGCACCATGTGCCAACACGTTTGCCAGGCTGGCAATGTGTCTGCCTCTCGCCCAATCCATCTCTACCATGTACCTGCTAGCCCGTCGCTACATTTGCCCCGCGTCCGCTAGCCAAGCTGGCCCAGCCACCGACTTAGTCGCGCGCCAGCTGGTCGCGCGCCAGTCTAGCTGGGCCACCGACCTAGCTACGCACTAGTTTGGCCGTGTGCCAAGCTAGCTGCATGCTAGGCTGGCCATGTGTCGCGCACGCTTAGCCCGCGCATGCCCAATGCCTAGCGCTAGCACGCGCGAGCGCATGGCCGCGCGTCCAACCCCCAACGCCAGGCCGTGCATGCGTCTATGTGCCAGCATGGTCGTGTGCACTTAGCACCCAACGCCGGCTTGTACGCGCACTCATGTGTATTAACTATGCTCAGTCAATGTGCCTAAGGCCAGTTGCTTGCCTCCGAGGCAGCGTTCCATTTAAGAGCTGGCCCGGCCTGTGCGTGCACCAGCCATGCTCAGAGAGCTAGGGCCATACCCCTCAATATTCGGTCGTAGCCTCCAGCACTGTGCCACCCTAAGGGTTCTGCAGAAATAGTAGCATTTCAGACTGGTGCTGCCACTCCGCTGTTCATGTACCTGGCTCGGCCTGCGCGCAACCTCGCCGTGCGTCGTGCTGTTGAGGCTAACACTAGTGCCTAGGTTGATGGTAGTGGTTGCATGTTCACTACTATAAAATTAGTCTAAGTCTAAGGTGATGGTTAGACTTGGTTTATGACATGTGATGCAGATGACTAATGTGGTGTGATATGGCCTAATACCGTGGCAAGATAAAAGATCACAAAAGACCTTTTATATATTATACATGGTTTTATGGCATGTGCTGCAACATAATTTATTTTCATTAGATGCATTATTGTTTTATATTATTATATAAATTTATATATCTACTTTAACTACATATCTATTGTATATGTAGATATTTTTACTGAGTTATTAGCTCACAATAACTTATCATATCTTTTTTAGAGATGGGGAATTGGATGTCAACTAGACTTTGAGAGATATGGACACAGAGAATTAGAGTAGTGAGCTTGACTAATTTTGATATTGTATAGTTTAATACCTATTACTGAGGATGATGATTGATAGTCATGTTACAAGTATAAATTAAGGATAGTACATTGATGCTGTGTAGACCACTTTATTCTTTATGGATATGAGATACATATTTCCTTTGATAAATATTATGCTTGGGTTATGTGGATGTTCAGGATAAATAGGCCTTGCATGCTTATACAGTTTCACTCTAAAGGTATCCGATTGTGTTGCAATCATCTTGGATCGGGCAACGGTTCAAAGGCGTGACATAGAGTGGTATCAGAGTTTAGGCTTTAGATCCCTAGAGAATATTTGTAGATGAGTATTTAGTTGGAAATACAATCCAAGATACATATGGAATATAGCATGGTATTTGGAAGTTACAATTGATAAAAAACGACTAAGATGTCATTAGTTATTTATATTTTAATTTTGATATATTTCTTCATATTTGTTATATTTGAGTGGAAGTTTGGAAGTTGAGCCAACAAATCTAAATCAAATGAGTATGTCCTTTTAGTGGAGCTATCAGTCTAATGGATTTATTAGCAAAACTTGCATTATTGATGTTGGTGGTTAAAAATTTATAAACTATGTATTAGATATAGAGATGATTGATAATGGATTTATTAGCAAAACTTGCATTATTGATGTTGGTGGTTAAAAATTGATAATATAGAGATGATTGATTTTGAGGTTAATATGTGGTTGACTGCATATTGTACTACATAGATTATTTTGGGAAGAAAGTGTAATTTCAAATTCTTAGTCAACCGGTGTTTATATTTTTTTTAGAAGGGTAGACATCATTAATCTTTAGGGCTAATCTCAGCCATGAGTACTCGAAAGTTTTTGAGGATAGGAGGTAAAAGCTTCTTAGTGGTAATAATAGATATTAGCAAAAGAATAAGGAATTAGATATAGTTTAGTGATAAAGAAATTTTATAAGGATTTTTCTTAAGGAGTTATTAGGATTACCTTAGATTGAGATATGGATATCTTTATTAACTTGATTTTTAATTCAAATCTATTTTAAAGGCTCTTTACAAGATAGTGCCTGTTGAATTGAAGGAGCTGAATAAAAGTTGCAAGAGTTGTTAGATACAATTTTACCGGATCTATTATGTCTCTTTGACGTGCCCCATACCATAGCTTCTGATTATATATCTTTCTCTAGGAAATCTTTTCAAAGATTGCTCTATTTTGATTATCATCATTTGTAACTTATGGCTAAAATACCTAAGTCAGAACAAAGTATGGTTATTATGATATTTTTGATGTACGTTTTGGATTAACAAATACATTAAAATCTTTAGGGGCCTTATGAGTCAGGTATTTAATCCAATCTGAATCAATTTGAGGATATTTTGAAGATATTTAAAGAGCTTAAATTAATTATGGTATTACGAGGGCATTATGATCTATCTAAAAAGTTTGCATCATATGTTTATGTAGTTATTGATGATAATATGAATAGTTCAAAGAGTATGAATCAACTAAATTGTGATATTTATTAAGGGTACTTTGAAGAATTTAGTGATGTAGCTATTACTAATACCTTGATCTATTTAAAAGACTATGAATTAGTTTGGGAGATTAATAATGATATCTTGATTTATTCAAAAAAATTGAATCAGTTATTATGATATTTATTGAAGATCTTCAGATTAATTTTTTTAAAAAAGATTAAATTAATTGTTTGAAGATTATTGAGCTTATCTTGAGCTACTCGAGAGTTTGAATTAGTATGTTGTGATGATTTAATGATGATATCTAAATTATTCAAAGGATTAGAATCAATCATTGTGATGGTTATTGATGGTACTTTAACCTATTCAAAGAGTTGTAAGAATATGAGGTATACTAGAGGATATATATATAGTGTTGAATTTTACATCCAGTACGAGAAAATATAGATTTGTCTTACTCAAGAATTGGAACTAGTTGATATGATATTTGCCCTAAAGATTGGAAGACAATATTTATATGGTGAGATTTGTGGGATTTATAGTAATCATAAGAGCTTGAGGTATGTTTTATTCAAAGGAGTTAAACCTAAGGTATAGGAGACTAATTGAAATGTTAGGAGAGTTAAAGCATCATAATGAGAAAATGTGGAATTGTAGAAATCTAATGACGTGGTAACAATTGATGATCAATTTGATTGTGGATTCATGATGACGAGACGTACTAGATGATGTGTCTTGTAGAGACTAGCAAAAGATGTATATCAAGAAAATTATAATGCTTCTTGGTGATTTCATTTTTTCTTATTGTATTTGGTAGAGAGATAAGTGATTCTTAGGGTTGGAGACACTACTTGGAAGCTTTAAGATGAAATGGAGGTTAAGTAATCACATTTCTTTAATAGAATTGTATGGTGAATTGTATATTTTTCTTATTGTATTTAAGAAAAGTATGTTTATTTCGGATGAAATAATTTTTAGAAGGGTAGAATTGTGATGCTTTTTCACAATCAAAATAGAGCATCTTAGTGGAACTTCCTCATTGGTCCGAAGTCTCACAAAACCCTTAACTACCACCCCATGTGACCTTAATGGCCACTAGAATCTTTCGTCAACCATGTTGATATAGGCCGCAGTCTGATACGAGTAGGTATGGTCATTAACCTTTCAAAAATCTCTAATCTAATGTTTATAAATAAGTATTTTGGATCTTATCTAAACCCAAATGATCTCATCTTTCTTTTTCTTTCTTTCCTCTTCCTCTCTTTTTGCTCCTTTTCTTGTTTCGACCAAAGGAACGAGTGCAAGTTGCAAATGGAAAGCTAGTGGAGGACTTCATCTTAGTTTCTTTGACCAAGTACATCAGGTCCACTCTATTAGAAGAAGTCAAAGGACAACTTTGATTAGACCCCCTAGATATACCAAGAATTGATTGTGAAGTCAGCACATAAATTGAACATAGATTCAATATGAATATGCATGGTAGAAAAGATGAGCTTCACCTTGAAGAGACAAAATGAAAATCATGAATAAGAAGACAAGCTCCTCAAGGTAAGGTTCACAAGAGAAGTGGACTATCCTAACTGGCAGCTTAATGTGGTGATAGTGAAGATGACCAATGATATATGAAAGATGCATCAATTTACCAACCTTAATAAGACTTTTCTTAAATAGAATTTTTCTCTATCTTGGATAGATTAGCTCATTGATGCCACCATGGATCATAAATTGTTGAATTTTATGGATGCATTCTTGAGGTACAATAAGATTAGAATAGATCCTAAGGATGAGGAAAAAATAACACTTATCCTAACTTAGCAAATACTACTATAAGATGACACCCTTCAGGCCGAAGAACATGAGAGCTATGTACCAACATCTAATTAATAAAATATTCAAGGATTAGATTGACAAAAATATGAAAGCATATGAAGATGACTTGCTAGTTGAAAAGTAATAAATGCTAGCAACGTATTTGCAAGGTTTTTGTATTTAACCAAAAAAGAGTAAAGTAGATACCCTCCTTTTCCCTCTTTTATTTTATGAGACATCCAAACAATGAAAGGCTTTCAACCCTACCTTTACCTTTTCTTCTTTTACATTCTTTTACTTTAAAAAAATTATTTTCCTTTCATCTCTAACTCCTAAATGTAGTATAAGGAGCTCACCTCATCCAAAGATACTTCATTGCCAATCTACTACTAGAAGGTTTGGCTTGTTAGTAGTTAGTCTTCATTCAAAATAGTATTAACTGGCAAAGCAAGAAGTATGGACACAATTAAAGGAAAACATTCATTCATTGATACTAAATGTTTACACAACCATAATTGAATCAAAAAGCTCATGCAACAAAAAGACGTTAGAGGGAAAGAGTCCTAAGGGAGACTAAGGTTGAAGGTATCTCTGACACATTCCTTAACCACCTTTACCAACCTCAGAAGTAGTAACCTCAGTAGTTGCAAAAATGCCATCTTTAGTGTCTTTGATGTTTTGCCTCTCCACTCCATTCCTGATGGTATCATTGTTTGTAACATCAAGCACTACATTGGTGATTGCAGCATTTCTGTTTGAGCCTTTGATGACCATGCAATCATCCTCAGCCACCAAAGTTGTGCCTTCTCCTCCCTCTCCTTACTTGTCATCATCAATGAAGGAGAGATTGAGATCATGATGATGGGTAAAGATTCTCATTCTTTGCATCCTTTCGATCCTCAACGCAACTACATGCTCCTTAACCAAACTAACCCTTAATCAGCTAGCTAGCTCTCATCTTAGCCTTGACAATTAGTTTCACCGTAGCCTCAAGCTTCTTCCTTACTCAATCATGAGGTCCCACCTTAACTTCTCTACTTCATGCTCAAAGAACACCTTCACTTTTTCAACCTTGGTATAGGCAACCTCCAATTCTTCTTCATATCCTCTATGAGACTAGATAACCTAAGGAAGCCAAAGGAGACTTGGTCATACTTTTTGACCATAAACTCTATGGCTTGTATGGCCTGCATAAGGAGAGAGTTTGTTAGCGGAGAAAAAAAAATAATGAAAGAAAAAAGTCTAGAAAAGTGCATAGACGGCATGCATAATAACTTCCTCAATCAACTTTGAGTTGTCAAGGTCCTCCAAAATCTCTTGATTGTTGGGAAGGATGATCTCGAAGGCAACGAGCTGAACCACACTTGGTGGAATCACGTATAATTGGGCCCTATTTGGGAGTATACCTGACCCCCTATTGTTCTGAGGCTACTCCAAAGCCTTACCAATAAAGAGGAGGGTATTTACGATGCCCCAGAGGTCCATCTCCATCATTTGATGTTCATGAGCCATTCTTTTGAGCTCTCGCTCATGACCTTTGCCACTTCTGGAAGTAAGAGTGGAGTTAGAAGTCTGCAGCTACGCATGGATGAGCCGCTACTACTGATCGAGCCACTACCACCATCCCCATTATAAATTCTTGTAAAATTATTATCAAAAATTGAATCAAGTAAGCATGTGTATTCTGATATGTTACTTATGTGCATGTTAAATTTCTGATGAATTATTAGTTGGCATTATAGTTTATTTTTAAATTCTAGTTATATGTGATACTTGAATAATAAGTTATGAGAATGATGTGACACTTGAGTAAGTTACAAGACATGAATAAGTTATGATGAGTTATGACACATATAGCATAAGCTATAGACTCTTAATCATTACTATGACTCATGTCATGTTATCCAAGCCTTTCGGGTCTTGTACAAAAGCTTATGATTAATAGTAGAACCCACCTCCATAGAAAATATATGTGGCGATATGTTTCTGACCACTTCATTGAGTTAAATGCAACAATCTATTCTGACCCCACTTAGAGTTTGTATGTGGTTGTGGTTACTAATTGTAATGTTATTATCATGGTTTTAAAATAAAAGCTTTAAGTCTTAAAATGCGATACTATTATTATAAATGACATATATTTTCTATGAAAATGATAGTTAAACATCATATTATGTATATATTTTAAATTAAATTAAGTTGCTTATTTGATCCCTTTAACTATGATTAGGGATTGCCTATTGACTGTTAGCTCATTAAAATTTTGTGGTTGCTTTTGTTTCAGATATTGAGATATAAGTGGAAGTTGTTAATTTCAATTAATTATGTATAATTATTCTACATAAAATGCCTTAAATTGCATACTAAAAATTTATATTTCAAGTATGTGGTGAATTGTCATATTCGCGATCATCTTGGATTTGGAATGTGACAATTTGGTGCGAGTTAAACACACAAATTGTGGAATATTTTGTAATTCTGCTCCCTTGTCATGGTACCAAAGTTTGATTTTTCTTCTGTTCAAGCAGCTTTAAATAAAAATTCTACAGTGGTGTCACACAGTCTGTCATCCAACTTTATTATCTTCCAATACCATCGGTCATTCAGCTTCGATGGAAAGTTGCGTTCAAGCAAAGATTAATAGTTTGTTCTCCTCAAAGTTCTAAAGATGATAGCTTATTCCCTCTGATTAGAATTGGATTTCATTACCCTAGTGCCTAAGAGGCTTGATTCTTCTATTCCGTAGCACTACCGCTATCGGTCTTTGCACTACGTTAAATAAGGTATGTGCTCGAATCTTGGTTTCTCAGATGCGTATGGTTATCCCTCGTCTCATTTCACTGGAGCAGGAGGCTTTTCTCAGAGGGCGTAGCATTACTGTTAACACCATGTTAGCTTATGAGTTCATGCATGATCTTCAGAAGCCTCTGGACGTCAGTGTCTTATGGCCGTTAAGCTGGACATGGAGAGAGCTTATGACAGAGTGCGTTGGGATTTTCTGAACCATACTCTTCATGAGTTTGGGTTTAGGAGCTATTTATTGATTGGATCATGGCCTGTGTTCACCAACCGTCTTTCTCTATCCTCATTAATGGTGGTCAGATTGATTACTTCCACTCTGAGGTCGGATTGAGGCAGGGCTGTCCTCTTTCACCATTTCTATTTGTTCTCGGCTGATGCTTTATCTCGAGCTCTACATCAGGCACAGTAGGGCTCTAGTCTAGTCCCCTACAGTGCTGGCCCCCAGGGCCCTCGATTCTTCACCTACTATTTGCTGATGACTGCATTTTTCTGGGCAGGGCTACTGTGCGTAATGCTACCACTTTTTACGCTATACTTCAGACTTACTGCCTGGCCTCTGGACAGAAAGGTAATCTGAGTAAATCCTTAATATGTTTTAGTCCGAGGTGACTCCTACTTCAAGGGGACCTTCATGCAAATCATGGGTATCTCAGTGCAGGTTGACTGGCTATCCTATTTGGGGATACCTATAATAGGGAGAGGCCAAGAATCTCTGACTTTAGTGACCTTAAGAGGCACGTCCGAGATTGGCTGACGGGTGGCAGGTCACTGACTATCTATGATGGTGAGGATTACTCTATTACGATTGGTGCTCTCTTCTCTTCCTCTCTATATGTTATCTAATGTGTTGTTCCTTTGACTTGCTTGAGGAAGATTGAGAAATTTTTTTGAAACTTCCTCTGGGCCTCGATGCAGGATGGACATGCTGTTCATTTATTGGCTTGAGATATTGTCTGCTTGCGATCGCTGAGGGGGAGCTTGGATCCAATTCCTCACTGTTAGGAGAAAGGCATTGATTGCTAAGTATGCCACTCAGTTCTTTCTTGATCTGCACTGTATGTGGAGTTCATTCATGCATGCCAAATACGGGGACTGAATTTCTTCCACTGTCCACAGCCTTTCGGAGGCATTCTTTCTTTTGGAAAGAGGTCTACCAGCACGCTCCGGCTATCCTGAATAGCATATTATAGATTATTGATGATGGAGCCTTAGTGGATGTTATTCGGGATACATGGATGCTGACCTTCCCTTGTCTCGATGGCCTACCTTGATCAGCACTGCTATTCCTAGTGGGATGAGAGTCATTGATCTTATTGCTCAGGATCATTCTACCTAGGCTACCCCTTTGCTGTCCAACTTCTTTGGGGACGAACTTTATCGTCGCATTCTTTCTATTCCTCTCATTTCAAATCACACCCCTGATATCAGGGTTTGAAGGAGATCCTGTTTGGCTCGTGCTCCTATCAGGGACCTCATTAGGGTTTATAGACCATAGTCCCAGCAGTTATTGGATGTGGCTTGGATCTAGCACCTTTCCATTCATCCTAGGATCCGGCTATTTGTTTGGAAGCTTGCACGGAATTATCTTCCTACTGTTCCATGCTTTCTGGACGTGGGTTGGGTATCCAACCTATGTGCCCGTTATGTGGCACTAAGGAGGAAACGGTTGACCATGCTATCTTCACTGCTCCAGAGCTAGACAGATCTGGTAGATTTTTGGCGACCAGCCTTGGGACGTTGGTGCTGCTTCTCACTGTATCTCTTTCCTCGGCTTGCTCAAACAGGACTTGGGGAGAGGCACCTTCAAAAGGGTACAACTAAGGCTTACATAGCTTATCAAGTCTGGTTATCCTAGAACCGGCTTATTTAATGATAAGTCAGCTCCTTTACATAGGGTTATCAGGACAGCCTTCTTCTTATCAGTTGAATACACTTTCCATCGAACTGTTCTTGATTTTGACAACCCTGGCCCTTGGGGTTTCCATGCTGCCTTGGCAACGCATCGGCGTACGGTCTTCATATCTTGGGAGCCTCCATCTCTAGAGTCTGTCAAAATCAACTTTGATGGAAGTGTTCATGGTAAATATGTAGGAATAGGTTTTTTGATTCGAGGGTCGGATGGTGCGATGCTGGCAGCTGGTGGTTTCGACCATCTTGACTCCTCGGTGCCTTTAGCGGGGCTGTATGCTGCTTGGGCTGGTATTTCCTCTACCATTCGCAGCCTGGGCGCCCGTAGTCTTATCATTGAGGAGATGCTATTACTGTGATTCGTTGGCTCCGTCAGGATCACTGTGATCATCTGTCTACCAACCTCTTGATTTATGACATTCGATCTCTTCTGCAGGGCGTTCATTGCATCTAGATATAGCATATCTATAGGAAAGTCAACTCAGCGGCAGATTGGATTGCTGCCAGGGTGGTTATCATTCTAATTTTTGAGTTGACAGTTGGGAGACCCATGTCCTTTTATTCTAACATAAATTTGTATTCGGATATATCGGATTTGACTTTCTAAATTGGTGTGATCATCTATTTGTAACAAAAAAAAATGATAGCTTATTTCAAATATTTGATATAACGATTTCATCCTAAAGGCAAAGGAATCCCCCTCCCTAGCCCCATGTTCCAGATTAAATCAACTACCACGACGAAAAAAAAAAAACAGCATAAGCGTCAGATCTTTAGCAAAGCATTTCACCTAACTTAAAAATAAGTTTTTAAATATGCCTACAATTATCTTTGACACGGGCAAAAGCAAGATCTGTGTTCCACCACGTGCAATACCAAAAAGCTCACCCAGACCATAGCATGTGAACGCGCTTCAATTCCAAGACTGCACTTGCTTTCCAAAACATTTTTTATTTTTAGTTTTTATTTTTTAAAAATAATTTTTCATTTTTCTCTTTAAAAAAATGTTTGATAAGTAAAAATAAAATTTTCTTATTTCTTATTTTGTTATAACAATGTCTTTCAAAAGGACAACTATAAAATTAAAGAGGATATGAAATTATATATAGGTAATATAAAAATATAAAATATAACATATAATATATATATATATAATATAAATAATCTATAATTTATATAATAACTCTATAATATAAATTATATGTTAAATATAAATATATTATAGTTTATAAAAATACGTTATATTATTGTATGTAATAATATAAATAATATATATATATTAATATTATGTAATATAGTACTATAATATATCATATTATATAAATATATTATATATATTATAATAAAATATATTCTAATATAATATTATTTATATAACCAATATATATATAATTATATTATCTATTTTATTATATATTAATATATAATATTATTTTTCTAAAAACTTGCCTTAAGTTTTTCAAGAAATATTTTAAAAATAAAAAGTAAAAAATTGTATAACCAAACATATTTTTTTGATAAATTTCATGTTTCTATATTTAAAAATAAAAAAAAAAGTGATACAAAAGACGTCCTCTATTTTTCACTTCTTTGATTTAATGAAAAATAATGAAAATAATTGGAAACTATTTTCAGTTTGTGTTTTGTAGAAAACTTTTTTTATTTTCATTCTTCAAACATATTTTTATAAGTATTTTATTTTTTATAAAAAAAATAAAAAATAAATCCATTCCCAAATATCAAACTCACACCAACTCTACTGTATCAAGAATGTTCCAAGTCAACTCTTTTCAACAGAAAACGTAAATTTCTCCAAAATCAATTTAATAATAAATGCAAAATCAAAGCAAACAAAATCAATAACATATAAAACAAAATCATAAATAAAAAAAAACAATGAATTAGAAGTTCACACCTTCAACATATGGGGGGACGAAGCCACCCTCGGTCAACTCCTTGTCCAGCACTAATTTTATGCTGTCTCGACTGGGGGGCAAGAGAAGGGAGAGAGAGAGAGAGAGAGAGAGAGAGAGAGAATTACTGCTGCTGCGGGGTTCCTGAGACCAGGAGAGGGCGAGGGGCTCGGAGCCGGCGAGGAGGGCCAGGTCCCACTTCCACTCCTGGTATCGAGTTCATGCGTTACATCAAATACACAGCATGGGCCCAAATGCATCATGCGCCATCCTACAATCCATGAATGGCCATCATCACGACCTATACCATCAAGTGCAGTCACCAAACTCAAGAGAATTGGAGTTTAGCTGCCGACTAAGCTAGCTGGTGCCCTTGGATAAGCTGTAATCTGAGTTGGGACTAATTATTGGAATGCTGTCTGTCACTAATTATTAAATGCTAGACCATATTGTAGGTTTGGGTTTACCTACGTTGTAATTTTCATCTTCGTTGTCGTCATTAATACCATTTTGGCTAAGCGATGCACTTGGTGCATGCTAACAGAAAAGATAGCAGCTAAGCGTGGATATGCACTGGACCATATATCATTGATATATAATTGAGTAAAACTGCCTTCTGAGCTGGTGAGCACGTGTGCCAAAGCTTGGGGACAGCCAGGATCAGTACTTTTAGATGTTCTGCGTGTTGGAGTAGGTTCAAAATTAATCTGCTTGCAATTATTTCATAAATGGCTGCTAGTAATTACTGAGGTATGGGCTTGGCAGAGTGCTAACTTATCTTCTAATTGCAATAAACTTCATAAGAGAAATAAATAGATTAGATCTCTTTTTGGCTAGCTCATCTTAACTTGATTTGTTTTCAGAACAATTAAATCATCCATTATCAATGCAATATTCAGTCATAATGTTCTATCAAATTTATAAAACAAAATCAGACAATACCAAACCAATTTATTTTTATGAAACGATATATTCTTCTTCTTGTCATCATGCTTGTTACCCTTCGCATGGTGCACCATGGGCCCTGTCAAAACCCACAATCGACGAACGATCGAGGTGCCGCACCTGCCTTGCCTTCAAATTAAGCAAAGATCGAAGCCCACCCACAAACGCTCTTTTAGTAACAATCTGAAGCTTCGAAACATTAATTCAATCGCACCCACCAAACAAAAAACCCCACCACACCTGCAGGCACATTCTACTCTCGCTTACCTTCAAAGTCAAGCCTCCTGGCAGACATACTTTATTCCACAGTCCCCTTCTCGCACTACTTGTACTACACTAATACAAGGCCACGATAAAATCTATTCCAAAATAACCACGCTCCCCTCCCTCGCTTGCAGGACCACCAGCACCATGCTCCCCTCTCTCTTCCTCCTTCCAATCCTCCTCTTCCTCTCCGTTCCACCAACCCCCGCCGCCGCCGCCGCCGCTGCCGCCGCCGCCGCTTCCTGGTGCACCACCTCCACCCCAATCAAATCGTATCAAAAATGCATCAACCTCCCGACGCAAGGCGCCACACTTGCGTGGACTTACCACCCCCACAACGCCACCCTCGACCTCGCCTTCTCCGGCACCTTCATCTCCCCCTCCGGCTGGGTCGCGTGGGGCCTCAACCCCGACTCCCCCGCCATGACCGGCACCCGCGCCCTCGTCGCCTTCTCCGACCCCACCTCCGGCGGCCTCCTCCTCCTCCCCTTCATCCTCGACACCGGCGTCAAGCTCCAGCGCTCCCCCCTTGTCTCCCGCCCTCTGGACCTCCCCTGCTCTCCTCCTCCGCCATGCTCCGCAACGCCCGCTCCGTTCGAGACGGCGCCGACGTCCACATTTTCGCCACCATCAGGCTCTCCCCCAACCGCACTCGCATCAACCACGTCTGGAACCGCGGCCTCTACGTGCAGGGGTACTCTCCAACCATCCACCCCACCGCGCCGTCCGACCTCGCGTCGCGGGCCACCATCGACGTGGTGTCGACGGCCACGGAAATGCGCCCGGCGGTGCCCAACTGGTTCCGGTCAACACATGCAATGCTAAACGCGGTGTCGTGGGGTTTTCTATTGCCGGTGGGGGTAACGGTGGCACGGTACCTGAGGCAGTGCACGTTCGTCGGGCCGACGTGGTTCTACGGGCACGCGGCGGTGCAGATCGTCGGATTCATGGTGGGGACAGTCGGTTTTTCGATGGGGATTATAATGGGGAGGGCATCGCCGGGGGTGACGTACACGCTGCACCGCGGACTTGGGGTGGCGGCGTTTGTCACCGGGGGGCTGCAGGCGGCGGCGCTGCTGTTCCGGCCGAAGACTACGAATAGGTTCAGGAAGTACTGGAAGTCGTACCACCACTTTGTGGGGTATGGGTGTGTGGTGTTAGGGGTGGTGAACGTTTTCCAGGGATTTGAGGTTATGGGGCTGGGCGGGTCGTATTGGAAGCTGGGATACTGCTTGGCTTTGTCGACGCTGATAGGGGTATGCGTGGCGTTGGAGGTGAACGCATGGGTGGTGTTTTGTAGGAGGGCGGAGGAGGAGAAGGTGAGGAGGGAAGGGAGAGTGGAGAGGCATCAGGTGGTGAAGGGGAGCATAAGCATTTAGGATAGATTAATTATGCTAAGAAAAGTTGAAGCATTTTGGTTTCGATCGAGTTTTGCTAAGGGTCTTCTTCTATACCTGGGCATCTAATTTTAATATCAGCTTGTCTTCTTGTGTTTTGGTGATAGGAGTTACAATTGCATAAATACTGTCTCAGCTGCAACTATTTCAGATAATTTGGGATGAAAAACAAATTAAGAAAGATTGAAAATTCAATCCTTCTTTATCTTGTCGCTACCAAATTGGCCATGAACTTATAGTAGTTTGCTTCTCTAAACATATATGAAGTTCTTTATTTACATGAAAAACCAAGAAGGGCAAATCAGTTATTTGCCATGATGAATGTCTTCAATTTCATACAAATTTTCAGAAATTTTTAGAGGTTTTCGATCATGAATGCATTCTTGAGAAAATTATATTTTTTATGTTGTAATATCATTGTTCTTCATTATACATGCATATAAATAAGAGAATCGATCAATTTGCATATTCTTTTAGTACATTTATCATGATGAATGATAAAAGTACATGAATACATATTTATCTATTAATATTCATAATCTACTTGTCCTGGAGATCCATCAGGCCATTTAAATATAAAGTTAAATTAGGTGTGCTGGTTTATTGTTCAACTTTGTCATGTGAACGCATTAGGATGAATATCTAAGCAAAAAATATCATCTAATTTTTTAAGCATGCGTTCTACTAAAAAAATTAATATGAAGTCATCCAATTGTTATCATGAAAAGAGAATTGCTAGTAAAATAGAACAAACATAATCATGATTATATATATGAAAATTATATCAAACAAGAGAGATGTAAATGAGGATAACAATAGCAAATTGAGAGGATACCACCTCTTGTTTCAAATTGAATATGAAAAAATTAGCAAATCAAGCATGGTTTATTAGATTGATGAACTAGTAAATTAGATCTTGATCAGTTTTATTCTATACTTGAACTAGTCGATAAAATCATGTCAATTTTTTTATATTTTTAAAATTATTTTTTAACTAATATAAATCCTCCTTTCATTCTTCACCAACTAATCTGGCTCTTTGAAATATGCATTACTCTCTATCTCCAAACTAGATCAATTATTATTTTTTGAAAAAAACCTAACGTAATTTTAAGTTTTAATATGGATATTATATTTTATTAAAATTTAAATAACTTAATTTTAAAAATTTAAATTTTTAAAGCTATTAAATTAGTCAAATTTTATAAAAAAAATATTTTATTTATTCTTATAGATCTTATTTTTTATTCTAATTATATTTTAATTATATATTCGTTGGGTTCAAATATTGACTCACTAGTTGGACAACCATTATCTTAGTCCCTTGATAATTGGATCGATGTCTGGTCTAGTCTTGATAACTATGAATTAAGTCACTTAATTATATAAACTTAGAATATAAAAAAGTGATAAGAATAAAAACTATTTCAAATTTAAAATTCATCAAAAAAATAAAAATATTTTACAATATGACCATATCTAGCATTGCCTATTTTTAAAATCTTGATCAGATATACATCAAGTCAATATATTACAACATAGAGAAATGAGATAGAACTTTTAAAAAAATATTATATCTAAACTAGAATAAATGCTTTTCTTGCAAGACTTGACAAAAAATGTATCAAATAAAATATAACTAGCACATTAAAATTTTTAGATATTTATAAAAATATAAGTTATAAATTTCTACTATTAAAATGGACAAGAAGAAGGCAAGATATATTCTGTATCTTAGTATTGAAAAAAATAAAAACTAAAGTCTCTTTTACAATATGAAGTACCTACTTAAAACGATACAATAAGAAAGTAGGAAAAATACTTTGAGGTGATAGATCATCCTTTAAATATAAAATATCTTGAGCATAATGTATAATTATAATCTTCATAGTAGCAACAACTGTAGCTATAAATATATCAATAACTTTTTAGTATTATATCATCAAATATCCTCAAGCCAATGAAAATAATGATAATATTTTCCTTTTTTTTATCTCAAAACTCTATAATCACATAAAGTTCTAATTAAACAAAATAACCATATTAAATCTTAGCAAATTTTTTTTGCTTAAGAAAACATAATCAATATAATAAAAAAAAGTTAAAAAATATGACAATTAAGTAAGAGTTTAACTTGGCTATACTTGAGTGGACAATTTGCCTAAATGCAATCAGTATAAATTGGATTATGGGGATTCTACATTAATAATTTAAGAGATTGGATGTGATATGCTTCCTCTAAAAATGGTTAAACACTAAAGATAAAGTGACTTGAAGACCCTCTACTTATTGCATTGAGTAGTTTAAAAATTGGATAATTTTAATAACAGAAAACAACACAAGTCGTTCTTGACCACCTAATTTTATATAGGCTATGAGTCTCTAAATAATATGGTTTTTAGTATTAAAGTATATTAAAGGTAATAGATCACATTCAATGACTCACATCCAATATGAAAGGCCCATTGTGCTAATATAAATATAACCGTATTTGAATAGAGATTATTTGAAGTGTAACCAAGTCAAGTTTGTTAAAATGGTATCCATATTAACTGATCTAAAGCTAGCCAAATATGTATATAATGTGTATTAAGGAATAATAAACTAAAAATTTCAAAGTATCATAGCATAAATCATACCAAAGATTCCATCTAAAGGTCATTAATGTCAAAAATTTCTTGATCCATCGATTATGCTTTGCAAAAGTACAAATTGATAGAAAAAATCAGAAGAATTAAGAAAAGATATTATGAACATCACTACAAGAATTTTTCAAATTAGTGATGCCATTTTAGCATCACTAAACTCCAAAAATTTGTCACTAATACAATTAGTGATACAACAGCAATGCCAAAAATTTCATCGCTAAGATGATCGTTGCAGCGAAAATTAGCGACGCCAAAACTTTTTGTTGCTAATTAGCGACTATTTTAGCATGCAAGCACTGGCTAGCTAATTAGCAAAGCCAATGAGTGTCGCAAATGGCGTCTCTAATTAGCTATGCCAATTCTGGCATAGCTAATTAGCTATGCTAGTGCTAGCATCGCTAATCTCAATTTTTTAAAAAAATTATAAATTTTATTTTATTAATTTTAATTAACCTGATTAAATAATATTCAATTTCAATAGGAGATACATTCGTAAACAGATTAATTCATTAAAAATAGAAATAAAATATCAAAATTAATATATTAATAATAGAAACCAGTATCATACAAATACAAAAGGAGGTTAATACATCATAAATACAATATAATGTCAAAATATAAATATCAATCAATGAGAAGGAGGGTCATCGGGAGCTAGAGGTGAAGTGAAAAAATATGTCGTTTGCGACATACGCATGACCAATTGCCGCATCTCCTCTAACTGCTCCTCATAGCGAACGCGCTCCTCTCACTGTTCCCATAGGATGTCCGCGATTTTCATCATCATCTCTAATCTTATATGTTCCATGATGGAACACTAAATCTGCTCCTAATCATTGGTGCCACCCTGACTAGAAGAAAAGGAACTGCATTGAGGGATGAATGTAGAAGCTTTGGCTCTCAGATCATAAACTCTATGATCATTTGGTTGTGCGCCAATAGCATCTAAAAAGATGCGGCCGCTCTTCTGCAACGAAGGATTGGGCATAGACCCTCCCTCCTCTAATGGCTGTATGGTCTTTAATAATAGCTCATCCATACGTGCCTGCAAGAAGTACATATCAAATATAATGCAACTCATATTGAAGAAAATATATCATGTTTTCAATGATTTATAATTACTTCGATACTTTGGGAGCGACTGTCAACCCAAGACCATCTTTTCTCACATGGGTCGCCTTGAATTCAAGGACCACATGTATTCTTTTTGTAACAAGAATTCCACAATATGTACAATATTAGTCTAGCTTTAATGAGTTTTCATGACATGGCAATCCCACAATGTGAGATTTTTAGATTGCAATTCTATGTAGTGCCATCAAATGCCCATCAAGATTCCTAGTAAAGTTATTGAAGGCATTCTTTGGTGAAATAGAACCAATGAAAATTAGCTATCTTAATAAAACATGTTTCAAAATCCAAATCCATTGTATAAAGAACATTTTTTTTTCAAGTGGCAACATGCAAAACTTCTTTTGTGCATGATGTGCTTCAACTTGATGTAATTTGAATTACCTTTCATTTCTTCCTTTGGGTTCACAATAACTCCAGCATTATCTGCAAAATTGGTAAAGAAATGTTATAATCAGAAACCTACCAAAACCATAAGACTAAAGACAATTTTCAACTGTAGAATTCTAGGAGAATCTGCTCCACAGCTACTGATTTAACACAATTGGGATTTTGTTATACTAAAGTTTAAATGACAGATTCTAATCTGATAAAATACTTTGTAAGTAACCCATGGACATTCAAAATACTACAGAATGATGATTTCATTACATGATAATACATTATATACAAGAAATTGCAATGTTCTCTGGCACTCAAAAATCTGATACTATGAGTATGGTCCTGCAAAAGTAATGAGCTTTTAATTAATAAGACTAACATCACTAGTTATTCTAATAAGAATTCAAGAAAAAAAGGCAACAAGATCTATTCTAGCCTTTCTCCAATTGCTAGGAAGTGGAATTTGATGAGGCAACAAGATGGTTTATCTAGTTAAGGAATGTTCTAATTTGATCATCTTCATTGAAAAATAATTAATGAATGAATATTCATCAACAATTTGGTAACGAAGTAATCATTAGTAAGTTTCATCTTCAATATAATATAGTACTAGATATGTCCATATCTTAGGGAGAAATTCCTCCCCAAAGTTAAGTATTTTCTTTAATTATTGATTACTTATTATTTTATAATTTTTATCTTTCTATAAACACATGAAATAGTTTTTTGGTTGTGTGAACCAAAGGTAATGATGACTTTGGGCTATACTACTTAAATTCTACTACCTCTTGTTGAGTACAGGAATGCTTGATTGAGAAAAACAAGCAAAGATTGAGCCATGAATTGATTCACTAAACAAAGGAATTGAATAGGTTCCATAGCTAGCCTACTTCTTGATCTAATTAACAAAAGGATGATTGGATTAATTTAAAGGAAAAGAAATACAAGAGAAAGCGGCCATTTTAACTTTTGTAGGAAAAATAATAAGAGTTAAGAATTTGCCATACTTTTGATCCACTGTACGTACTTGACCAGTCTGCATAGTACTTTAGGAAAAACTATCTATCATGCGCAATTTTATAACATTTTTCTCTATATTCTATTATGTTATATGTTTTATGTTTTAATATTTCACTTCCTACTCATCATGCTTTAGAAAAAACAATCCTCTTTCATAGAATTATGACCTTTGAAATTTATATTAATGATTTTATAAACATTGGTAAAGAGCGAAAATATTTTTAAATATATGCTATAACCTTAGATGAAAGATTAGGAAAGGAATAGTTATAAAATATAGAAGAGCATGCTATTAGAAGGTTTAGCCAACATTTTTTGAAAAAAACAATAATATATCATGACATGAAGTTGTTGGATTATATGACTTAGTAATATTTACCCAGCAGTTTACTATATATTAATTCACTAATATTTTATCCCAATTTATATATATTACTGAAATGGTTCTAAAGCAATAGTAATTTTATATATTATACAATGTAATGAATGTACTCTACTACTATTATATATTCTTATAAATACATTTATTATGATACCATTATAATAGTAGAAAACCATATAAACAAAGAAATAGATTTTTTCATTCATTTCTTGCTCAATCACTACAACAAAACTTCAGTGTAGCAACCCTATTTTACAGACGCTACGGTGTAGCGTCGGAGAGGCCCGAATCATTCCGAATCGTCGCGACGCTTGTTTAAAGCGTCTGGTCTGCGTCGGCATCGGATTCCTAAAATATCTTCTCCCGGCCCTTCCTTTCGAGCATCTTTCTCAGATCTAATGCCCTAATGCCCTAGCTTCCTCTCAAGCGTCGTCCCCGAGCTTTCGTCCCGAGCTTTCGTTCCGAGCTTTCGTTCCAGAGCTTTTGTTCAAACCAAGCTTTCGTCCCAGAGCTTTCCTTCAACCGAGCTTTCGTCCGAAGCCCTAGCTCTCCCTGCTCCCTCTTCTATCAAACCGAGCAACTCTTCCAGCCCGATCTTCCTCCCTGCCTCTTCCTTCTCCGTGCGGCACCGATTTTCTCGCCGTCAATCCAACGATATCGAGGCGACTCCATTGTCTACGGTTAGGGTTCGGACCTTTCCTTACTCTCTATCTCTTTCTCTCTATTTCCCTTTGATTCGGCTTTGGGTGTTCTCCTTGCCACTTCACAGTGTGCGTACAGTTGGTGGAAGGAATTATAAGAGTCGAGGACCTTCCAACTTCCCACTTATTTCTCGCCTTCTCCCTCACGGTGCCAGCACCCAACCGGGAGAAACAGGTATGTTATTTGTGATGCATTTCGTTGCCTTATCTTATTTGTGTATGTTTGTTTTGGTTCTGGTTGCGTGCTTATTGCTCGAGAGTCTCGATTGGGGTTCTGGCATGTTACCTTCCAACTTCCATGGGTTTTATTGAGTTTTAGGTTTCCTTCCATAGGTTTTGTAGCTCAGTTACCGGCTCTATTTTCTCAACTTCTTGGTCGAACATAGAGCTTTCCGAATCAGTGAGTCTGGATCTCACTGGAATTTGGTTGGCAGAAATAGTCGAGCTTCACTTGAGGGTTAGATAAAGAGTAAGATTTTTGAGCCATGTTATTTTAATCTGCTAATGAATTAATTAAGCTAGCAGATATGCTTCAAATGTTGCAATGTTACAAAGAGAAAGTGCTTGAATTGCAAAAAAATAATAATTATGTTATGTGTATATACTCAAATTTATTTGTTGTTAATTAATTTTTACTTGGATTTTGGAATGACATGATTTTAATTCATTAACAAGTTAATTGAGCTTGTAAGTGAACTTGGAGCATTATACTGCTGCAAATAGAAAGTGCTCAAATTGCATGAAATATTTGCTGCTAGCTGCGAAAAAGATGCCCAACGAAGATAAGCACCGATTGCGTGGTTTCTGGCTCATTAATTTTTCATAAACTCTGGTATGGCTCTCATGTTTCTTAAACCTTAATTTTTCATACGCTCGGGTATGGAAGTTTGCTCGAGTCCCTAATATTTATTCTACCAATAGCAAATAGCAAAGAAAGATTTTGTACTTCACCTAATTTTTTTTTTCTGTGGTACAGAAATTTTAGTACCTTCCGCTTTTTGATTTAAGATTCTTATCTAATAACATGCTCTTATTATATAGAAAGTTTTCATTAGGTTTTCTTCTCACAACACGTTTCTATTTCTGATATTTATTCAGGTGCAACGCAAGCATCGACAAGACAAATTATATATATTGCTATTCATTGTAACATTGTTTTTATCTTATTTACCTAGTATTCTCATTTGGTAAATAAGCATTCAAAGTAATTCCTTCATGTGGCAATCGGTTTCAATTGTTTGACAACAACGGTAACTAACGCTCAATGTCCTATCTATTCAGGTTAGGCATTGTTGATCGTTAACAGTTGTTCATATCAATGGTTCATCTTCTGTTATTGTCTTTTTTAGACATTCATGACTTCAATTCAGGTTTCCTTTAAATTATCCGGCTTCATTTTTTTATCTCTTCCCACAATTCCTAATCTATGTTTCATTTAATTTTACTAGACATTTCATTCAACCATGAGTGTCACTTCATTTTTTTTCTACAATTTACTGTATGTACTTAATCAAACTCTACCCCTTCCCAAACATCTATGTCAGCACTCTCACCACTGTTGCCCTCTCCTTGTATGCCTAAGAGCTCCTCATAGCAGAACATTTTGAGCCAATCTTATTACTGTCTCATAATTTTCTTATGTCTCATAATAGTTTGTCAACCAGGAAAAATAGGGGTTGCTATCAAGGCCAATCGAGACAATACTTAGACATGTTGGGTTTCGAGTCTAAATTTTGTTCTATACCCAGCCCATTGAAGGATATGTTCATGTATGAAATTGTGTAAAACACTGTTTAGAAAGCAGTTGCAGTTCGCAGGAAAATAAGGGATGGCATAGTCAAGGTTTTAAACCCAATTGGAGTCTTGGTTTTTCCATGGAATGGGGCATGCCACTGTTCTACCCCATCCTGATACTTGAGATGGTAACTTGTCTTGATATCCTACATGATGCTTCACTAAGATTTGAAACCATGCGCATCATGCGTATGTGGTGGACTGCAGATGCAGGTGTATATGGTAGTATTTTTTAGATGCATAATTACAATGTTAATAACAATGGCAAATATCAATTAGTGTTTTTTGCTTAGTACATAATGTTTAATAGCAATAATGACAATATAATCAACATTTTGACATGATCAATACCCATATTCGGCCTTCCTGAAACCTACATAAAAACTAAACATCATCTTATCCACTTCATTTGCATTGGCCCATATATTCTAAAACACATGCAGTGAAAGTTTATTGGGTTACCAAATTATCTTTAAAATAATGGAAAAGATCCAATAGCTGACAAACAAATCCACTATTTGTTTGACATGCCTCCTTTCCTTTACTGTATATCCATGGCACATGGGACTTGGCTGGTAATGTGACTTTGCAGAAAATGCATTATTCATCATCACTATCACTAGTATGAAATTAATCACTCTCTTTATTTCAAAGACATTGTCGTCACGTGCTGACACCTTAAGATGACATTATCACTAAGAGATTTTTTGTCTATTTACGTTGTGTGTCATGTGAACCAAGTTAGTATATCATCTCTTTTTTTTTTTCTTCTTTTTTTTGGCACTTGAAATGCCATTGCTTAAATATGAGCAAGCTGATACATGTAACTTCCAAGGTTGCCATGTGTTTGTTCTGTCAACTCTTAAGTTCAAGTGGATGTGTTCTGACATCTGTATACATTGCATAAGGCTTACTGTAACTCAGCATGAGGTTAAATTTACTTGCAATATGCTCTTAACAGGTGCAATTGTCTAGATATTTGACTGAATGCTGGAAGATAATTGATTGCCTCTCTATTTGTTTTGCTTTTATGATGGGACAAATTGAGATTTCATCCACACTAGATTCTGTATGGATGTTTGATTTGCATGTTTCTGCTGAAATTGTAGTGTTCTTATTTGCTGCAATTGAAAATAGTGGGATTGCAGAAGAAGGAAAAGGGAATAGAGGACATATGAAACAGAAATTGTGGACAAACTCAAAATCATGAAGCACAGGATTTGGAAACAAATGGATATTGTGTGAACGAGACTACTTTTCTTAATAGCATATTCAATTAGATCACAAGACACTGAAATTTTTTGATATTGAAAAGTATTGCAACTTCATAAAGAACAACAGTGGAATACATAATTGCAAAATTATTATGGAGGACGGAGTCATACCATGAAGTTAGAGGGATAGACAATGAATAAAGCAAATGCTTAGTGATAAGATTTTTGTGGGACCATTTTGCTTTGTCTTGAAAATTTTGGTATGATTTTTCTTGCTTAGACAAGCGAGAGAAAAGAGAAAGAATCTTTGCATGGACTTAAGATTTAGAGCAAGCAAGCAAATTTTGTTCCACACAAAGAGCAAAAGGAAGATATGCTTATAAGTAATACTAACTACAGACAACATGAAAACATATAATCACAAGCAAAGCTGGCTTTCATTTTGCACACAAAAAATGCTCGCTTCAATCTTTGTCTTCTCAAATTCTTCTGTTTGTTTTATATTGTTCTACATCTTTTGGTAATCTGGGGGAAGTTCAATGATCTCGATTGTATCTTTCTTTCCTAATGAATAATGGACACACGGTCATTAACAATGGTGGCTGCAAATCAACCGTTAATCCTGTAATAATGAATAGCGTTCTCTGTTGCTCCTGTCTTTGCTGCCAATCAAATTCCAGACACAAGCTCATTGACAATGATGGTTACAATCAATTGATGTTATCATGATATGTAACATTTGCTTGTTATGTAGATTTAATTGATGAAATAGGGTACTCATTGATCTGCAATGATGAATGCTTCTTTGAGGTGTAGCAGTCTAATAATGAAATCAAAGTAGAATATATCGAAGGCGCCATACATAAGGAAGATGGTTTTATAGTGAATTTGTGGCAAAGATATATTTTGAAGAACTTGTGTTAGTTATATGGGCTAGTAAATGGGGATCCATTATATAGTTGGGAAAAGGCTTGATGATTATGAATTACAAATTTTAGTTTTCTAGACTTTATTGTTCATGTACAATGGGTAGTTAGATCATGTATGTACTACTGTTAAGGATTTGAATGTTATATAGATAAAACTAATATTATTATTAAAGATGGGCTTTGCCCCTCTTGTGAGGAGATGGTATGTATTCCTCTTGACTCTAAAGTTAATAACAGGTCATGCAAATCAAAGATTTACATGGTCGATCATGATCTATACAGCTAAAAATTATTAATAACCTAAAATCACATAACTTTGTACCCTAAAATCACATTTTGATGTCTATTGCCTATACATCATAAGCAACAAGTGGAAGGTTTCCATTGTGTTGATGTATTAAAATGCATGATAAAGCATTTTGAATTCACATGTTGATCATGATCTATACATGTTAAAATCAATAGATTTTAATGCTTAAATCGTAACAAAATATGGTCTTATATCATGTTAAGAATTTATTTTTGTGTCTATATGATGTATAAGTTAGAGATCACCAAAACATGTGATATTTGGTTCCTAAGCATGTTGTAGTAGTACAGATCATGATGAAGTGTGTGGATCTTTGTTTTGAATGCCTCATTATTTCCAGCTTGGCATGGTGTTAGGCCTGAAGTCTTAAGCTTGATCTGGACTTGGCACCAAATTTGAAAACCCAAGCCTAACTCAAAAGACCTAAATAAATTAGGTCAATAAGGTAGCTTGGCTGAGCACGACCTCACCTAGAGAGAGGATGATGGAATGATGAAGGGCCTGATGATGTTACTTTTCCATGTCTTCATGATGCTCTTGCCAATGTGGTCATCTTAGCATCAACCAACCAACCTTGGAGAGAGACCCAAGCCAACATCCTTACCACAGGGACTACTGGCTTGCTAAAGCTTTTCAAGAGATGGTGGGGAGATGGAGGAGAGGGGATGAGAAATGAGAACATGGGGTGCAGGAGTTGGGTCAAACCAAGCTAATAGGCGTTCTTGTCATCCTTCATTGCAAGATGGTTGGGGAGAGAGAGAGGGTAAGCGTGGTAAGGGTTTGATATTAGAGAGAGAGAGAGAGAGAGAGAGAGAGAGAGAGCCATGGTGGATTGTGGGGCTGTGTCAGCAAGAAGAGGGGGAAGAGGGACGAGAGAGAGTGGGTTGTGGATTAGGGTTTGGTTCTCCTCATTTTCCTTTTTCCCAAATTTTAAGATAAAAGGTTATATAATATTATTATTATGTAAGGTAAATGATAAATATGAAGTAAAAATTATATTATATAGTTTGGGTAGGGTTGATTCAGCCTGGTTAAAAAAATGTGAATATTGAGCTGGCCCAAGTTTTTCTGGGTACGAAAATTTGAAGCCCAGTCTGATGCATTGAGTTGAAAAATCCAGCCTGTGCCTAACAAAAATCAGGTTGGGCTTAATTTGCATCGATCTATTGGCACCTGGCTGGTATGGTGCCATGTTGCATGTTCTGATAATGGTACGTGCTATATTTACCTAGTACTTGACCAGCATGAGTCACAATGGTGGTACTGCTAACCTTGCTTGTATACAATAGGTAGATTTGAAATTGTGAAAAATTATGCCATGGTGTACATTTTTCGCTTGTCTTGTTTGTGGTGCGGTGCCTCATCATGATGACAGTGTTTGTGGATACGCTCTTCTTGGTTTCAAATAGAAAATCACTTAGATATAGTGGTACAGATTCACTGCCTGAATATTACTTTCTTTACTAGTTTTTCTAGAACTGAATTTAATTGGAATTTGTTAAGCTGGTTATGTGACAAATATCTGTTAATATGCTTGTAGTCATTTAAGTTTGGCAACTCTGGTTCTTATTTTATCTGTTAACACTGCATAACTCACTCAATGAATCCATCTCATAAATGCTACTAGTTGTTTCTCCCTTGATGCTGCACTCATGCAAGTGGAGAATACTGCATGAATTAAGCAAATTGTTTTTCTTTCACGCCAGCTGGAGATTATGAGCAATGCTTTTCTGTATAAGCATATTCTTGCCACCAAGCGCCTCTATGTGGTGCTTTCAGTCTGAATGCAAGCCTTGAGTTTTTTGATTAACTACATCAGTTCCCGAGAATTCATTTCTTCTTGAGTGTATCATAAGCCAATTGTTTGCATCTTAGTTTATTGGTAAATGTATGTATTGCATATAGATGTATATTCTAGACCGCAAGATTTAGAATGATGCAGTCTTTGATGCCATCTGAATTTCACTTTACCTGCGACTTCTTATTCTACTTGATGTCTAACCTGATACATATATTAGAGATGGCTTTAGTGGTGTTTTTATAAAATGGGGAACCGTTTTGTGAGGATTAGATATGCACTGATTTCTTTAAGCTCTGTCTAACTCTTAATTGCAAAGTCAAGGAAGATCATGTTGTATACTTTTATTAAAACAATACATTCACTCTGAGGATGAAAAACTGTAGGAGAAAAAGGCCAAATATTAATGGTTCAAAACTTCCATCGTGCGTTTTAAAGTCCCTAAATATGCTTTGTGCAACTTGCACTTGCAAGTCTATTTTGTTTCAAAGTGCCATGAATTACGCTTGTGAAAGATCAAGGCTCAGTTATTAAAGAACACTGTTGGAGTGCTGTCACAAAAATTAAAACCAATCAAAGATTCTGAAGTAAATCTAATCTTATCTGACTATTTCTTTTGTTTCTTCAGTGCATGATTTGGATAATGTTAGTGTGATATAGTACTACTGGAAATGTTTTAAACTTTAAATGATTTGGATAATTTCTTAGCAGATTTTGAACATAACTAAATCGAGATGAAACCAATTCAAGCTTATATCAAGCTTTCAAGCCTAAATTAATCGAGGCTTACCAATTTGAACAATTAAAACTAGAAATGAGTTATGATTTAAACATGAAACACCAATCTAAAAATTATTAAATATACCATGAATTATATTATCACTCCATACAATAATTTAACCAGCCTTACTGACCTGGTCCCTAATAGAGCCAGTTGATTTTGGTCTCAGCTTGAAATTAATTTCGATCCTGTGAATTCAATTTGAGCTTGGTTGAATTATATTAAAAATACAACTTGATTCAAGCATAATTCAAGCTGCAATTCAGCCATGCTTGACCTCAGCTCAATTCACAGCCTAATTTCTGATTCCGTGAGTAAGTTTGTTGCAAGAGCAATAAGGTGGGCATCCTACCTCCCAATTAACATTTAAGAAATTGGTTGGATCTTTTCATCTGTTAGCTCTTACTTGACATACCTGCACACTGTAAATCTAAATGTCCTGTCTATGTATATCACTTTGCGTTGATTTAGAGAAACCACTGAATATCTAATTTTTCACATACTATTAATTATTATTTGCATCTTCTACCAATTCCTGCTATTATAGTGGCAACACAAGAATATCAAATCAAGTGTTTGGTGTTGTTTGTCTGGCTACTAATCTCCAATGGCAAAAGGAGTTAGTTGGATAGCATGAATATTGCATGGATGCTTCACGGAGCAGTTGTAAGAATAGTTATAAATTCTTCAATTATTTTTATTGAACTAATTTTCCAAAGGATCATTCTTTCATTGCTGAATCATTTATAGAATGTCAGATTAACTATGCCTTTTCGATTCTTGTCATTTGCTTTCATGAATTTACATGCAAATGTCTCTGTCATTATATTAATGTTGTGGGGCTATTTTCTTTTTGTTGGTGATGGTTCTTATCTTCAAAGTAAGAGTGTATTGTGAATGTGTTCTTCTATGATACTTATGATGATGAAATATGTGCAGGATATTGGATAAAATTGGTTATTTATCGATCATTTATCCTAAAATGGATAAAAGTTGGATAAATAAACCGAGAAATACTAAAGAATATTTTGATGGAGTTCGTGATTTCATTAAATTTGGTATGGATAAAAGTAGTTTGAATGGAAAGATTTCATGTCCATGTCGACGATGTGTTAACAATTCTTATCTAGATCCACAAACCGTTGAAGAACATTTGATATGGAATGGTTTTGCAAGAGGTTATACTGAGTGGGTTTTTCATGGAGAATGTATGTTGCCAATATCAAGTAATCAACCATCCTCATCTAATATTGGATCTGATAATATGCAAGATAACCTTGTAGAAGATGATATGACAGGTTTGATCACAGATGCTTTTCGACATGGTCTTCAAAACGTTGGAGGTTCAATTAATATACATGGAACGGATGAAATATGTGATAGTTCTACATTTATGGAACAAACATTTGTTGAGGAGCAGATGCAATCATCAACTACTGAGTCAGCTCGGTATCATAATTTAATTAAAGATGCAGATGAACAATTATATCCGGGTTGTTTGAAATTTTCTAAGATCTCTTTTCTTATACATTTATTTCATATAAAATATATGAATGGATGGTCCGGAAAGAGTTTTACCATGCTTCTCAAATTACTAAAGGATGCATTTCCAGAAGGCACCGGTTTACCATCCTCTTATTATGAAGCAAAGAAAGTTGTCAACAAATTGGATCTTGGATATCAAAAGATCCATAGTTGTCCGAAAGACTGTATGTTATATCATGGTGGAAATGTTGATCGAGAGTTATGCAATGTATGTGGATCTTCACGATGGATAACTCGTGAAGGGGATGAGGATGATGTAACGAACAAAACAAAAAAACCGGCGAAGGTATTGCGTTACTTTCCTCTTATTCCTCGATTGAGAAGGCTATATTCATCATCGAAAACAGCTTCATTAATGAGATGGCATGATGAAGGGCGTACGAAGGATGGAATGTTGAGACATCCAGCAGATAGTCTAGCATGGAAAGCATTTGATACTAGGCATTCTGATTTTGCCTCTGATATTCGTAAT
>UESW01004048.1:784458-810470 GCA_900491605.1 Calamus simplicifolius
AGGATCGAAAGTTTGAGAATTGTCTCCGATAGGCAACTTTTATATCCAGCACCCAGGTTAGGCGGTTGAGAAGGTGGAGATGGACTTCTCAAGGCATCTGAGGGAGCGGGAGCAAGAACGCCTGCTTCCTTTGACGATGACGGCCTGGCAAATCAATTTCAACTGCTTCCACGCTCCCTACAGATCCCCCAGCGCCCTTATTAAAAGATGGGGGCGACTGCCGGAAGCCCCCCCTCAACGGGATCTCCTATCGGGATCCCCTTTGGAGGACTTATCTCTCCCTCGCTGTTCTATCAGGGTTGCTTCGGGAAGAGCCGCTGGAAGCTGGGCCCGATACCCGATTCTGACTGGCGGAGCCTCTTAGGTTCATTCCCTGCCGCCCATGATCGCTCCCTTCTCTCTTTCGAAGGCCGATATCAATAAGTCTTGAGAAAACTTCATTGCTACAATATAGTGAGCATATGGTTAGCTAAAAGGAAGACACCAAATATGTTAGCTGCAAATATAACAATAAGAAAAAAGAAAAATTCTTCAGGGCTCACCGGGCGCTGCAGCCAGCGACCGGCACGACGAACGCGGGGAGATTATCCTCCGATAGCAATTCCTTACTGGGGGAATGATGGTAGAAATCAGGGTGTTGAAAAGCTCACGGTCTCTCTCATCAACACTTGAGTTCTGGTTAGAACGGGTATCCGGAATACCCCAATTTACGCCCAGCCCCTCCAAGTGTGCGTAAAAAAATCGAGACTTCCACCCTTTAATTTTAGAAGGAAGATTAAGCCTAAGAACCCTTTTGGGCCTCGATGCGAAGCTTCACCACCCATCCCTAACGGGTTTCTAATCCTATATAAGGCCCTAAATAAAGAAAGTCGAGCGGAAGCTCCATGAAAGGAACAAAGTACTAGAAATGAAAAAATAACACGAATAGAATTAGGGGTAAGCTGTGCGGAATAAGGTCGATACCTGTTCAATAAGTTTACGAAAAAAGGATGTAAGGGCAGTCGTAGACCGCCCTTGAAAAACTCTTCATACAATGCGACCTTTCCTGGTCGCACTAGGGTGACCCTATCTTCGGGGAGGGGAACGGAGAGCTGAATGTCACTAGGGATCCCGAACTGAGCCCTGAGGTTCCTAAGGTCTTGAGAGGATGTAACCGGGGCAACATCTGCCGGCCTGGCCGATTTGGAAGCAATCACGGGAAGTTCTACCTCACGACTGGTAGACGAAGATGAAACCCTAGGGGACTGGGATGACAACCTAGACACAGGCTGCACGGACCGAGCAACAGGTTGGTCCCCGCGGATGACTACCCCCCGGGGCCTGTCGACGCGCTTGAAGAATCTCCTCTCGGAGGGCTCAACCATGGGGCCCTTACCTTTCCTATCTTGGGAAGGATCCATAGAGAGAGAAAGAGAGAAGAAGAAGTCGACTAACCTGGGCTTGAAGAGATAAAATCGCAGAAAGATACACAAAATCAAAGATTAGGGAATGGAGGGGAAGCCCCCCCCCCCCCTTTTTATTATATATCGGACGCGGCGCCTCGAGCACCGCAAAGACACGTGGAGTCCCCCAGTGGAGTCGGACAAACGAAAAGACACTATCCTCTTAGAGATATGTGCTTCCTCTCTTTCTTTCTTTTCTCGAAACGTCACTTATCATGAGCTGGATTTTTTTGAAATTCAAATTTTTCCGCCCTTCTCCCTTGCACGTGCGCAACACACCTAAATACAAGGAACATGGGCGAGGGGGCATATGATATAGATAATAAATAAAGACAGTTAATAAATGATGCAGTTAGAAAATAAAGGGCCCCCAAAGTCTGGCCGGCCCCCGGAGTCTGGGCGGCCCCTAGAAGTCTGGGTGGCCCTTAGTCCTGGGCGGCCCCCAGGGTCTGGGCGGCCCCCCAATCCTGGGCGGCCTCCAGACTCTAGGCGGCCCCCAGTCCTGGGCGGCCCCCAGAGTCTGGGCGACCCCTAGTCCTGGACGGCCCCCAAAGTCTGGCCGGCCCAGGGTCTGGGCGCCTCCAGGGTCTGGGCGGCCCCCCCAATCCCGCGGCCCCCAGGGTCTGGGCGGCCCCCCAATCCCGGGCGGGGCCCCCAGTCCTGGGCGGCCCCCAGAGTCTGGGCAGCCCTCAGTCCTGGGCGGCCCCCAAGGTCTGGACGGCCCCCCAATCTCGGGCGGCCCCCAGTCCTGGGCGGCCCCCAGAGTCTGGGCGACCCCTAGTCCTGGACGGCCCCCAAAGTCTGGCCGGCCCCCAGGGTCTGGGCGGCCCCTAGAGTCTGGGCGGCCCTCAGTCCTGGGCGGCCCCCAGAGTCTGGGCGACCCTAGTCCTGGACGGCCCCCAAAGTCTGGCCGACCCCAGGATCTGGGCGGCCCCTAGAGTCTGGGTGGCCCTCAGTCCTGGCGGCCCCCCAGGGTCTGGGCGACCCCCCAATCCCGGGCGGCCTCCAGACTCTGGGTGGCCCCCAGTCCTGGGTGGCCCCCAGAGTCTGGGCGGCCCCTAGTCCTGGACGATCCCCAAAGTCTGGTTGGCCTCCAAACTTTGGGCGGCCCCCAGGGTCTGGGCGGCCCCCGGTCCTAGGCAGCCTCCTGGTCCTAGGTAGCTCCTAGACCTAGACCCCCAATTTGAAAATGATTCTCGAATCAGAACCACTAAATATGATAAACCGTCATATTCGGAACAGAAATCGAGGATCATTTAGCATCATAACGCTTTTTAAATGATTCGAATAAGACAAACACTGAAAACACCGCCGTTTATCTAGAAATAGGAGATACGGAACTCCTATTTTAGAGCCAGATACCTTTTCTCTGACTCTGACAATCCCCACTAACCCTAACATTCCCTTGGGATAACCAAGGGAATGATGAAATCCTTACCTTCATGAGTAAGTTTCTTAATACCTTTATTATTAATTATCAAGGAATGACCATGTAGCGGAGGCGAATATAGGACGAATGCTTATCCTACATGTGGACGGCTGGAACTAAAAAGAAAAAAGGAAAAGAAAAACAAAATAGAGGGATAAGAAGTAGGAAGAGGGGAAGAAAGAAGAGGACTTTTCTTCCTTCAGAAAGAGATCTCCCAATAAGAAAGAAATCTGGTGATCCCAGCATCAATACTTATCATCCCATAAGGATGTATTGTAGACATGACAGATGATCCCGACATCAGTCAAGTTGCAATTGGGCAGAAATTAGAAACGGAGTTTGCTTACTGGTTTTATGAATTTGTGAGTAGTATCACTCAATCAATTTCGATAATGGCTATTATTTTTGAATTGGATGTCAATAGCTTATTAATTTATAGGTCAACGGTCCATGGTCGACAACCGACAATATTTTCATTAAATGTCTATCGCAATGGCCATTGAAGACCGTAACAACCTCTACTGGCTATTTTGTAAATGGGTACAAATTTCAGATTGAACGATTAGCAGCTTCAAGAGGCACGCAGAACTGGGGCGTGTGTGTAAAAGGAGAAAGTGTTGGAGCAAATATGCAGGATTATTATGGAAAGTTAGTAGAGGTGGTTGAAGTTGAATATCCCGGTTGGCCTATGAAACGAACCGTATTGTTTCGTTGTGATTGGTTCGATCCGATAGTTCCTGTGGGCAAAAGGGTTCATAACGACTATAATTTGGTTGAAGTGAACCATCGACGAAGATTGCAGAAATATGACCCATTCATCCTTGCATCCCAAGCTCAGCAAGTCTTTTACTGCGGATATCCAAGTTTGCGCAACGACAAGCGAGATTGGTGGGCCGTTTCTAAAATCGTCCCACGTTCAACAATCGTATTAGAGGAGAGTTCATCAAGTCAATCAACCGAGTGCCCTGCATTTCAAGAGGATGAGATGGAAATGCATGCAATTGAGGATGACACAAGGGCTCCTGAAACATCACTTAGAGATCCAAGTGGTGATGTCCAACAAATTGCGGATGCAAATGTTCGGTTTCCTTCCGATGATAATGAAACTGATTCGCAATCCGATACGGCATCGGATGTTGAACCAACATTTCACGAAACAAATGACACCGATTAAACATAAAGGTTTTTTAAAATTTAACTTTTTTTTATAAGTGTTAAATTCTTACATAGTCAATCATTAATCGTAATTTAATTGTGTGAATCTTTAGTATTTTCAGTATGAGGGGCAGAGGTAGATCTACCGACGACAGTTTGGGTGAGCAGAGACGTAGTTTGGATCCTGCATCAGATCACATGAGCGTCGGAGATGGAGAGTTTGGATCTCCAGCAGGCGCAGCCTTCGATCTCTGCAGCAGTATTACCATCCAGCCGATCGGCACAGACCTCCGAGAGTTCTTCCACCATCGGCCGCACTGTACTTAGACTTGATGCTCAGGGGATGTAAGTATATACTAATTAAAAATATTTGTTTATGTTTTTAAGTCATTTACTTATAAACTTGCATTTTTTTAACAGATTCATTGAGCAGCATCATGTATCCAGCCACATCAGCGCCGTTTTTCAGAGGCGTGCAGATCCCAGTGGCTACGATTGGCGCCACGTATCTCCAGCCACGAGGGAGTTTTATTTTTCTGAGTTTCAGGTAAACTTATTAAATACAATTTATCAGTGATATATAATTTCTTAAACTTAATAAATTCAGAAACTAACTATTTATTTTAATGCAGAAAAAGTTTACGTGGGATCCTGCCAGCCATGATGCCATTAGGGCAGCATGGGAGGCTCTGACGCGACGCCGATACTCCGACATGCTTCATCGTTGGAGGTCATCGGGTCAGCGTCCTGCGCACGTGCCAGAGGGTATTTGGCACGAGTGGCAGCAGGCCTGGGAGTCCGATGGCTGGCGCAGGAGGTCCGCATCAGCCAGCACGAACCGCCGATCTGAGAAGGGCGGTCCTGGCACGGGTCTCTCCCGTCATACTTCGGGCTCCATTTCGATTCAGGAGCACAGACGGCGTATGGTAAGAAAACATAAATATTTTAATTACTATTTTAGTTATTTACAAATATTTGTATTAATATCATTTTTTTTATTGTTATAGACTGAGCAGGAGGGCGGAGATCCTGGTGAGTTTCGTCTATTCAGGGCGACACACACCAGGAGGGACGGCTCCTGGGTCGACACGCGATCACGGGAGGTTGCGGTAAGAAATTAGATTTATGTAGTATCTGTTTAATTTCTAAAATTTTATTTCGAGAAATTTATTAACTCATTTATTGTTGATTTCATAATTTCAAGACACGAGTCGAGGAGCTTCGCTCCCAGGCATCGCAGGTCGACTCTACTGATGGGGAGACGCCCGTCGAACTCTCAGAGGAGAGTCGGTGTGTTTTTGGAGGCTGTTGGTGCCCAGCCACGAGACCGCAGGGTCTATGGTCTGGGCACTAGAGCTTCTACATTTTTTCCCCATCAGGCCTCCAGCTCGCGAGTTCCTGCTGATCTTCCTCCCGAGCGTTTACAAGCTTCGCAGATCTATTGCAGAGGAGAGAGGAGGTTCGGCAGGAGGTCGAGCAGGATTTGAGGATCGTATGCGAGGCCGGGATCAGGAGGTTGCAGACATGCGAGATGAGATGCATTATTTGCGGGATATGGTTAGCCGCTTGTCGCAGAGCCTCCACAGCCTCCACGTGATCGTCAGATTCTTGATGTATTTTTTTTTCTTTTTTTATGTTGTAAAAACTTCAAAATTTTAATATATAAATTATTTTTGAAATATATTATTGTTTGGATTGAGTGAAAAATGTTTGTATCAATATTTAGATTTAAAATTGTATTAACCGTTTTAATTTTTAATATTTTATTTTTTTAAAAAAAATTTGCGATGCATTAGCGACTGAAATTTCATCGCTAATATTTTTAAAATATTATTATTAAATATTGCGACGCAATGACCTGGCATCGCAATAATTTTAAAATAAATTTAATTAGCGACGCATTAGCGACTAAAATTGAGTCGCTAATATATTTAAAAATTTTATTTAATATTGCGACGCAATGACCTGCGTCGCAATATTTAAAAAAAATTTATTGCGACGCATTAGCGACTCAAATTGCGTCGCTATTATATCAAAATATTATTATTAAATATTGCGACGCAACTAAATGCGTCGCAATGTTGCGACGTAATTGAATGTGTCGCAATATTTAATAATAATTTTAAATATTAAAAATTATTTTTAAATTTAGCGACGCATTTGGATGTGTCGCAATATTGCGATGCATTGTTGCGTTGCAGAGAGTCACTGTGATGCGACACAATTTCGACAAATTGAGGTTGCGACGATCATCTGAGCGACGTCGTCATTGTGTCGCTATTGCGTCGTAATAGCATGTTTAGCGACGCATTAGCGACACATTTGAGCATCGCAATATTTTTATTCCTTTGTAGTGATGCTAAGCATGTAAGGCATCTAACAATAGAAATATTGATCATTTAAAAAATTTATAAACTAGCACTTGTAGAGAAATGAAAAGCCTAATCACATAAGATTCTTATTACAATTGAATAGCGCAAAAAGTAAACCAAGTCTTCAAACTACCAACAAACCTAAATAACCACTAAGATAACTAGACCGATTGATAGGTATGGCTTCTACCCAGGGCTCCTCTTCATTTCTTAGTCTCTAGAAAAGCAACCTATGATAATTTAATAAGTTCGCACTTAGTAAATAGCACTAATTATAAACTTATAATCAAAGAAATTAATGCTTATAAAAGTTTCTAAGAGCATATCATGTTATATATCTAACTTTCCTTTATAATATTTATAATTTTAAAATTTATATGAACTGGTTTTCTAAAACATACTTTTATTATTTCTAATTTTTATGTCATCATAATTAAAGTTTACGTATCATCACTTATTATTCATGTCATCAAGTTATCATGTCATCTTAATCATGGTGTTTATGTTATTATTTAAGATTACATATCATTTTTTACCAATATGTCATGGTCATATTCTATGATCATATATATTCCTGTGATTGAATGAAAGCACCGTATTTAACATTGCAGATGGGGGTCTTTAATCCACATATCTCATGTGAAAGTGGATCTTAGGTCATCAAGTCATATAACAGTTAATCAAGGGTGTCATATTTTATCATTCTGTATTCATTTACCTTTAATTAATCTATCATTTGATTATTCTTATAATTCCTTAGATAATATATATTATTATTATTGGTTATTATTAATTTTGATTTCATAATAACATAAATTTTAGCTTTTATATTCAACTTATTTAAATTAGTGGTTTTTCATAATAATACAGAATTTCAATAATAACAAAAGGCATTAAAATTAATATTCTATTGCACAAAATAAAGCAATTAAATTAATTATGCAAAAATGAATAATAGGATAACAATTATCAACATTCAATCATTTGTGCAAAATTAAACACCAATATTATTTAAAAATTATATAAATATATTCAAAAACTAACTAAGTTTGCTAATGTATAATTAGCTTACATTACATACCTTACTTGCTAATCCACTAGATAGGATCAAATTAACTTGGCTATTGATCATCTACATCATAATAACTTAATTTTAATTCCTACATTTGCATTAATGATAGCTAATATTAAATTTCCAAATAACCATCTAGCCTAAAACTAACCCAACTTGGAGTTGGTTGGACTAAATTAGACATGGACTAACTAACATGGTTCATAAGTTAGCTAAATCAGGGTATGCTTCAAATCAAATTGAATTGGTATTAGCTTAGTTAAATTGAACCAGCTTAGTTTAATACCAAGGATTTGAATTAGCTTAGCTTGCATCAAATCTACCTAAAAAAAAAAAAAAAAGATTCAACTTCAGGCCAAATTGGTTCCAGTTCTAACCTAAGACCTAAACTTGGTTCCGGGTGATCAGATTAGGATCAAATAAAACCATACTAAATGGGTTCAAAATTGGGGGAAAATGCTTTGATCAAAGGAATTGAACCAGCTTGAATCAATAGAAAATAGGCTTGAACCCATGGGATTGGTTCAACATAGGTTGGCTTCATGGTACTCAACCCATCGTCTTCCTCCTGTTTCCAAACCCAACGCCCAAGGTTGACATGGTTGGTCCCTAACTGGCCAAAACCCGCCGGAACACCGCCCTAACGCCGGCCATAGCCGGCCGCCTAGTCTGGTGAAGGACCAAGTCCAATCGACCATTATGCATGGCCATTAAAGCCCAAAATTCTCAACAATATATAGGGCATGGTCGAACCTCAGCGATGTCCCTGTTTCTGACGATTAGAATACGGACATGGGGACGAAGGTTACCTATTGAGGATCGCCGCTGGAGATGAAGAGGACGTTGGCAATGAAGACGGCAATGCTCTATTTCTCCACATAAAAAAGAGCCACAAAATCCAAGATAGAACTTGCTTTCCCACGAAAATCACAACAAAAATCAAAATGATATCAAGATCATGGTTTGAGGGAAGGCATTAGATCAAAATCTTGAGTTCTTACCTTAGTGCGATGGATCAAATATAGGGAAGAAGGTTGCCTTCCTCTTTGCTCTTCTTGGTCCTCATAACTAGCTCCTTTCAAGGTTTCAAGCTTCTTTCTAAGGCTTCAAATCTCCTAATGGTGGTTGGGAATTAGGAGGGTTCGGGATGATTTAAAATCATCTTGCTACCTCAAGTTCAGCACTAATTAACTGATACCGAAGGGACTTTGCTATGTAGGGATGTGGATGAGGTAGACATCATCCAAACTCTTCAAACAATGTCTCCTAAAAAGCTCCAGGCCCGAATGGCTTCCCTCCTAGCTTTCTTTAAAACATATTGGTCTATCATTGGGTCTGAAGTCATTTTAGCAATCAAGCGGTTCTTCCAGATTAATGTTATGTGAGAGATGCTTGGAAGGCAAGCTTTATTGTTCTAATTCCTAAATGCATTAATCCTACTTTGGCTTTTCATTTTAGACCCATTAATTAGCTTCTATAATATAATTTATAAATTGATGGCTAAGATATTGGCATTACAGATTCGCAAGCTTATAAATTTGCTGATTTCTGAAGAACAAGCTACATTCGTCAAAGGCTGCTCTATCTCTGATAATATCATTTTATTTAGAAGTTCCGTCAGTCTCTTCATAGAGCTCATCCTCTCGACAATCTCTGATGTTATTAAGTTAGACATGAAAAAGCTTATGGCATAGTCAACTAGGCCTATTTGGTTCAAGTTCTTCAACATTTTAGCTTTCTTAAGAAGATGATAAGTTGGATTGAGGAGTGTATTCTTTCTCTCACTTATGCCATCTTTGCGAATGGGTGTCCAGCAAATTTCTTTCATTCTAAATTGAGGCTTCAGCAAGGCTGCTATATGTCTCCATACTTATTTACTTTGTGTGCTAAAATGCTCGGTGGTAGTCTTCATCAAGGTCTAACCAATGGATCTATTCATGGATATCGATCCTTCCCCAACAAATCTGCTATAAATCATTTACTTTTCGTTGATGACTGCCTACTCTTTTCCAAAGCTAAACAATCCGACTGCAGGGCTTTTCCCTTTATTGTCCAGAACTATTGTCTTCGGTGGGATCAAGTAGTAAACTTGGATAAATCGATCTGTAGTGTTGTTTTCTCCTGAAAGTCCTCATTCTGTGATTGAATCTCTCACAACCACTCTTAGAATTAAACAGGTTATTTTTTTTTGGAAAGTATTTAGGTATACCTTTGAGGGGAAAAGGCTTTTCAAATCTGATCTTCAACCCATGAAGGACAAAATTCTCTCCAAGCTAGAAGCTTAGAAGTGACGAATTTTTATCTTTTGCCGGTATACGTACGCACTCTTATTAATCAGTGTTGTACTCAGATCCCATTCATATCATTTCCCATATATTGCCATTCCTCAACATTTTACTTCACTGGTTTCTTATTAGTCAGTAACAGTCCAATTACTGGCACCGACTGGCCTGATACATTATGTTGGGGGTCAAGCTACAGATCGGATATATATCTCAGCTGATCACGAAGTCTATCAACAAATCACTGAGTACGAGGCTGAAATGGGACTTGCTAGTATTGGAAACCTCTAGGAAATCAAAGCTCACACCCGTCCTCTCCGCTTCGTCTGGAAACCTTTTAGGAATGGATTTCACATCCCTCCTTGCTTCCAGACTTACCAATTTCTCTCCAACTTGTTTGAGATGTCATGCTTATGAAGAGTCTCCAAATCATCTTCTTTTCGGGTGTGGTAAAGCCACTCCAGTTTGGACTACTCTACTTTCAGATCTCACCGTCTCACCATTCTTTTCTATCCATCAAACTTGGGAGTTTCTTCTTTCCAAGGCATGTTCTCAGGATGATTCCTTCTCTCAATCCCTCCTGGTTTATAACTTGTGGGTTGATTTGGAAGGCCTGAAACTTGGAGATTTTCCAAGGCAAACGAACCCTTCCTTCACAGATTGTCCAGCATCCATTGGCCCAGACTTGGGAGTATCATATATAGAGCTATGAAGCCTGACCACTTATTTGCACCTAGCAACTGGAGCTGCTCTCTCTCTCTCTCTCTCTCTCTCTCTCTAGAGGACAAGAGAGAGAGAGTATCATGGCAGCCCCCCAACCAGGACAACTAAAACTCAACTTTGATGGCTTATTCGAACTCATTCAACTGGTGCTGGGTTTCTCATTAGGGAGTCATGACAGGGAAAATAGCTTCATGCAGCTTCACTTCCTTTGCCTGTTTCTTCTCTTCCAAAACATAGAATTAACTTTCACCAGTTTTTTTTGTCAACGTACACTTTCAAAAGACAATCAAAAAGCTGATTATTTTAGCTGCTGTCACGACATCTTCTTCTAAAAGTGTTTTCATGGGACTCTAGCTTTCCACCACAGTTGACGCTGCTTTTGAAAGCTGATCCCTCGCGCAAGGGATGACCTTTTGAAGCATTAAATTTATCCTCTTATTATATAATGGTGAACCTGACTTGAATTCATATTTCATAGTAGTCCCCATGAAATAAATCATCTCCTAATAAAAAACAATTTCGATTTTTTGCAGTCGGTGAGCTTAGGTTTTTTTTTTTTTTTTTTTTTTGTTCCTTATCTTCTTATGGCTTGTCCCCATTTTAGGTTAAATTCGGTCGGAGCTATCAAATCAATAGTGTATCCAACCATCCAAATTAACATGACTTTTTTTTTTTTGGTACAAACGGGCGATCACACTAATCTAGCGCGAGTCAGCCCAGATAGATCAGAGTACAAAATTTGCTGCAAAGGAGCAGGGCAGGGGTCACCCGGCGTCAATATCCATGGACCAGAAAGCAGAGCCACTGAAGCAGCAATCCAGTCCGCCGCCGAGTTGGCTTCGCGATATATATGACGGGTGCAATCAATCTCCCGCCGAATAGCCCAAATATCCAACAAAATCGGATTAGAAAGAGCAGAAGGGCAATTCTGCATCTGAATCCAAGCAATGACCGACATGGAGTCGCCCTCAATACAAATCCTCTGAGCATGAAGAACCCGAGCAGCATAAGAAATACCCACCCAAGCCACGCGAAGTTCAGTCATGGGGACAGAGGAGTCGAGAGAACCAAAACCTCCAGCCGCCAAAAGGTCACCATGAGGACCTCGGATAATGAACGCTGACCCAGCAATTCTACCACGGACACTCCCGTCAAAATTGACTTTGACAAACCCTGGAGGGGGGGCTCCCAAGAGATAAGAACCGTATGCCAGTTCGCTGCCGAAGCAGCAGGGGATCCCCAGTGGCCAGAGATATCAAACCCAATACGAGCACAGTCCGCCGCCAATAATCTGATCTTCCTAGCAATCTTATGAAGAGAAATAGTGTCATCAGAGAAAATAAACTGGTTCCTAGTTAGCCAAATCTGATAAGCAGTGACCGCCCAGAGACCTTTCTTATGCTGAGGGCACCTCCGAAGGTCCAGAAGGAAAGAAGAGTACAGGGAGCCCGAGTCATTCTGTCTGAACGGATAACCCATCATAAGCCAGACCCGTCTAGCTCTTGGGCAGATGAAGATAGCATGATCTATAGATTCCTCCTCTAAGCTGCATAACGGGCAGATCGACTGGATAGGGAGACCCCTCCGAGATAGGAGAGCACATGTAGGAAGAGAGCCCCACAGAAGTTTTCAGATAAATAACTGAACTCTGGGGATAGTAGGAAGCTTCCAAATCTACGCAGCATCTTCCAAGCACTGAGGCTGAGGTCTGAACATCATCATCAGATCCCTAGTTGGGGCCTTAGAGAGACAGGAACTCTGCCAGAGTCTAACAACAGAAGAACGACCAGGAAGAAGAGGCATCGATAAAATCCGCCGGGCAAGCTCCGCACCAAACAATCTGGTCACCGAGGGGATATGCCAAGCAGGAGGGTCAGAGGAGATCAAGTCCTTGACCCTAAGACTGGAAGGGGTCTCAATGCTAATAAAGGAGGGCCACCGAGAGAGAGGAAGCTCAGAAATCCAGGTATCCTGAATAACACTGACCGAAGAACCATCACCGATCATCCAAGAGAGATTGTCCAAGATAGCCTGACCATAGCGACAGATCTCCTTCCAATAGGAGGAGCTTCCCCGAGGTGGAGAAATATGCATGGCAGATGACCATTCTCCATACCTAATGCGCATCAGGGAGCTCCAAAGACACTGTGGCTCAAGAAGAAATCTCGAAGCATGTCTGGCAATAAGGGCTTTTCTTCTAACAATCAAAGACTGGATACCGAGACCACCCTCAGCAATAGGCATACAAACCAAATCCCAGGATAAGAGGTGAATCCCATGACCATCCTGCCCAGAAGCCCATAGAAAATCACGAAAGCATCTCTCGATCCTTCTCAGGCAAGTAATTGGAATGGCTGCATTCGACAGGATATGCAGGGGAAGAGAGGAAAGAACTGATCGAATAATAATAATCCTAGCCATCATCGAAAGACCAGTCACCTGCCATCCCTCAATGCGCTGGCGCACCCGCCTCTCAATCTCGAAGAAATCAGAGCAGCGGGGGCTTCGCCCCGTTATAGGGATCCCCAAATAAATAAAACTATCAGTCTGAGTGGTGATACCCGATAATCTGATGATGGCTTCTCTAGTGGATCTAGAGGTCTTCGGGCTAAAACAAATAGAAGACTTCAGAAAATTGACCTTCTGACCAGAAGCCTGGCAGTAGCTCTGAATAATAGAATGAAAAGAAGCCGCATTCTCAATAGAAGCATGGCCAAGGAGGATACAGTCATTAGCAAAGAGGAGGTGGGAGACAAAAGGGCCCTCAGACCAGCCATAATTGGGGCAATCCGCTTGTCCTGCTGAGCCTGGCGTAAAGCCCGAGAAAGATCATCTGCAGCCAGGATGAACAGCAAAGGAGATAAGGGGCAACCCTGACGGAGACCAACACTAGAATGGAAAAAATCAGTCGTGTTTCCATAGATAATTAGAGAAAAAGAGGGCTTATGGATGCAAGCCATAATCCATTCTATAAATAATTCATCAAACCCAAACTCCAGAAGAGAGCGGTACAAAAAAACCCAGCTCAATCTATCATAAGCACGCTCCATATTGAGCTTAACAGCCATAAGACATCGTCTGACCGGGGCTCTATGAAGAACATGCATAAACTCCTGAGCAATAAGAACATTATCAGAAATAGACCTCCCTCTAATAAAGCCCCCTGCTCCTCCGAAATGAGGCGAGGAATCACCAGACAAAGGCGGCGAGCTAAAAGGCGAGCACAAACTTTATACAAGGTAGTACAGAGGCTAATGGGCCTAAAGTGCAGCGGGAGAGAAGCATCCACTCTCTTGGGCACCAAGGTAATGAAAGTCTGATTCCATTCAGAAGGAATATGTCTAGCTCTGAAAACATCCTGAATAGCTTGAACAACCTCCTGACCAACAATATCCCAATAGTGCCGAAAGAAAAAAGGCGGAAACCCATCAGGCCCAGGGGCTTTGTTCGGACCAAGCTCCCACAGGGCCGCCCTAATCTTATCCGCCGAGATCGGCCTGATAAGCATATCGTTATCCAGGGAGGAGACCTTCCTAGTAGACGGAACCTGAACAACCGGATCCCCATCACCATTAGAGTCAGCCCATCTGGTCCGGAAGAAATGGAGAAGAAGGTCACTGATAGATTGGAAATCCGCCCTAGTATGCCCCTCTTCATCCACTAACCTCCGAATTCGATTAGCAGCTCTCCGCTTCAGAGTGGCCTGATGGAAGAATCTGGTGTTACGATCCCCATCACAAATCCACTGAGCCCGAGATCTCTGCCACCAATACATCTCCTGCTGCCGTAAAAGGGAGTGGTGACGAGCCAGCAACTCCCTAAGGAAAGAGAGGTCCGAGTCCGCCAAAAAACCTTCCTGATCCTCCTTAACCTGCATGACATTAATATCAGCTTCAACCTGCTCAACTTGTCTGACCAGATCCCCCACCTCAATCATGTTCCATCTGGATAGTCTGTGTCTGGCCATCTTAAAACGACGAGATAACCGATAGATAGCATTCCCCTAACAGGAGTATGCCAGATCTGAGAGATAATAGAACGAGCAGCTGAAAGGCCAGTCCAAAACTGCTCAAATCTGAACTGCTTCCGCATAAGCTGATCAGCCTCCATAGAAATCAATATAGGGCAATGGTCAGAAGCAATCCTAGGAAGATGAGTGACAGTAACCATAGGGTATCTTTGGAGCCACTGGGGAGAAGCCATGGCACGGTCAAGTCTCTCCCAGACTCGAGCAGACCCCTGGCGATTATTGCACCAAGTGAATTGGGATCCCGAATACCCCAAATCCAAAAGCCCAGAAGAACCAATAAAGGATCTGAATTCATTGATATCAGCTGAGCCAGAAACCCGTCTGCCTCCACATTTTTCATTAGCCTCAGTGATACAATTGAAATTCCCCGCAATGATAGACGGAATACCCTGAGCAAGGAGGGAAAGCAGTTCAGACCAGAGAACCCTTCTCTCCCGGTAGTCCGTGCTGGCGTAGACTGCCGAAAGAAGCCAGGGGTCAGAAGACCCCTCAGAGATCATGAGACCAATTTGCTGATTGCACTGATGGAAAGCATCAATTCTGACTGCAGAGGTGCGCCATATAGCCAGCATACCCCCCGACAGACCTACTGCCTCCACAGCATAAGAAGACCAATACGGGCAATCTATCTACGAAAACGGAGAAGACTATCCCCCGAAAGTCTGGTCTCCAAGAGGACACATATATCAAAGTGGTGTACTTGCAATAATCCACTGAAGGAGGATCGAAAAGAAGGTTTTCGAGCTCCTCTAACATTACATAGTAAGATCTTTATTTACAGGATGGCGGAGGATGGGACCCCACCTTGATCCACTAACATATCACTATCGATCAGACCACCATTCAACAGGGAGCCGTCAACAGGCTTCAGTAATGAATTGGTCAGCAGTCCCTTCGAACCAGGATCAGACTCACCTGAAGAGGAAGACTGTGCCTGAGTTAGGAACCAGAGACCAATCCCATAGGTTCGCCAGAAGAATCAGCCAAAGGAAGATCAGCCCCTCCAACAGATTGGTCCCTCACCGCCTCCAGAGCACCAACCTGAGAACAAGGAACCTGATCCAACTGAATCGGAGAGCCGTAACTAACCTCTCCTTTTTTGGTGAAAGAAACCTTTCCTTTTCCCTTTTTCTTGTCTGATTTGGATAAAATCCTAGGAGCATGAGAAACCTCCGGTCTAGCTCGCTTAAGGGGACCTGGACTGGCTTCCCTGCTACCCACAGGACCATCATAGCTCACCACTGAAGCAAGAGAGGAGAAGGGGTTATGAATCAAAGTAGGGATGTTCAGACCAGGATCCAGGGAACCAACATTTCAATTGAATTAGAGTTCAGAGAAGCTGCCTTAGAAACGGCACGCTCTCTCTGAACCGGCACGGGACCCTTCCCATTGACCACGAGGCCCTCTTCCTTCCCAGGGTGCGCCACCACATCACCAGGCCTTGGATGAATTCTTGAAGACGAGGAGGGTCTCCGGCGAGCAACCTTCATCGGAGCTGCCCACCCTTCAGTCGATCAGCCGAGCCCACTGGAATCCCCTTCTTCACTGCCTGGGACGCTGAAGCAGAGCCCGGGGTTGAAAACGAAGCCAGCGACGAAGCCTTCACCTTCTCCACCAACTGAGGGTTAGAAGCAAACGACCTCTTCCGGATAGCAACGAGCCACGGCCCAAACAAAGAACCAGAATCAGAGCCAACCCCCTCAGGACAACTCGGCTGAGAACAGGGGCCGTCCAAGTGCAGAGTGGCACAGCTCAAGCAAACTCCCTCCAAGTTCTCATAGACGAAGTTCTGCCAGAACGGATTGAAAATTCCTTGAATCCGAGTACCTGGCCGGAGAGGGCGACGAAGGTCAATCCGCAGACAAACCCTCGCAAAACCCCCCTTGATTTCGCCACAGTAGCTGCATCAACACAGACAAAATCACCCGCTGGCTCAAGAATGGCTCTGAGGAACTCCTCCTTCCAGAACTCGAGAGGCAGAAGCGGCAATCTCACCCAGATCAAAGCAGTCGAGACGGAATCCTCCGCCGGTGTAAACTCCGGTTTCCACGGCTCTGCGCCAATCACCTGGCCGTTGATAACCCAAGGACGTTGCAGAACCAGTTCACAAGCATCCTTGGATTCGAAACGAAAAACATGGCATTTGAATGCCAAGCTAATTGGAACGATGTCACCTGAAATTCCAGCTCGTCTGAATTCCCTAATGAAGGCTTCAGCCGGAATCCATATGTGGAACGAGCGGACGATCAGAGCCTTCTGCTGCCAGCCCGACACCTCCGCTTCAAGCTCCGCCACCGGGACATGTATCACCTCTGGGAACGAAGCTTGCAACCTCTCCATAGCAGCAGGCGAAGGGGACTGGGTAACCCAGTGAAAGTCGTTCGACATCATCCTCCTCCCAGGATTCTGGCTACCATCAGCCGGATCAGGAGCCATAGGAAGGGAGGGAAGGGCGAAGAGAAAAAACCGGAGAGATGGTGAAGAAGCAGAGACGAAGATCACCCAGCGATCAAGGAAGAAGAACACGAATGCACGAATCTTAAAGCAGGGAGAAGACGGAGAACCAGAGCACTCGGGCGCATGATTCTCAAAGCACGCGATAAAGCATTCGTAGCATTCTTCATGACTTGAGTGCATAAATAATATATGCATTTTTCGTGACTACGTGCCATTCGCACTGCATTGCTAAAAAAAAAAAAATTAATAATAATAATAATAATAATAATAATAATAATTTACGCTAATAATCATAAAAAAACATCATTCCGATGCGACTTCATAAAGCATTGGCAAAAAAAAATAAATAATAATAATGAAGACAAACTTTTTTTTTTATGTTTTTTAAAAACGTCAGAAACCTGCCGACGTTTTTAAAAATAAAATAAATAATAACCGTCCTCCATACCACCACTGCTTTTTTTCCCGTTTCTTGACATGCTGTAGAAGGGCGGCGCATATGGTGGTGCTGAGGCCTTTGCCGCCATTTGCGACCAGCTGATCGCTCAGTCCCTCACCTCCTGCTACTCGGATTGGATATTGGAGGTGCTCAACCAGCTCCCGGACAACTTCTTGATCACCGATCCGGGCATCTCCGACTAACCGATCATCTTCGCCAGCCGTGAGTTCCTCGCCATGTCAGGATACGCCCGGGAGGAGGTGGTAGGGCGGAACGGGAGGATCTTTCAAGGTCCCGCCACCGACCGGCGATCGGTGATAGAGATCTGGGAGGTGATCCGGGAGGAGCGGCCGCTCCAAATTAACCTGCTGAACTATCGGAAAGATGGGACGCCGCATTGGATCTTGTTCCACCTCTTCCTCGATGGACGATGGTGGCAGGTGATTCACTTCGTGGCGGTTCAGGTGCCGATTCCGAGGCGGTCGAGATGGTCGAGGTCTGTAGCGAGGGAAAGGGTATTCGGGGGCGTGCCTCAAGTTGTAAGGGTTTATGTCCTAAAACTGGAAACAAATGGCAACATATCTGCAAAGAGGGAGAGAGAACGGAAGATATTTGAAGGCATCTACCTACCTACCTCGCGATCGTCGGTGAATGGTACAATCATCTCCAGATACCCAGAATTTTTTTTTTTTTGCTTAAAACCAATGCTAACCTCTAATGCTTTTTAAAAAACGTCAGTATTTTTTAAAAATTTTTGACTCTATCAAAAACATATTGAAAAAAAAATACTAATCCTTCAAATTATTATAGTGTCAACTTCCTACCGTTTTATATAATTATCTCACTTTTCATTCACGTGATGGCAATTATGGATGCACATTCAACACGTTGGCTTAGCTAATTTATGGCCTTAGGTTTGCAAAGATTACAAGATATCTACACAAGCTCAATTAGGTGAGTGCTACACGCATGGACCTAAGCTCAGTCCAATGCTACAGATGAGCTTGATTGGATATGGATTAGCCTAAATTATTAAAAAATAAAATTTTAATAAAAAAAGTTTCTCATGTACCCACTATAATCATCATGTACATGCATCAAAATCTGTATCAATAATTTATATATATATATATATATATATATATATAATATCTAGTTAGAAAATAATTTCTTAACAACTATCTTACTGTTCTGCATGACAAATATTTTTTTGTTATATTTTTACAACATTTATATTTTACATAGGTCTCAGATATCTATTCATGCTCATAAATCACTAGTCCAGTCTATAGAACTATTGGGTACTTGTATGCCAGTTTTACCCAATATGGTCCCTCTGACATCGTATTTTTAGATGTAGGAATACGGAGAGCACCCTTGACGGTCAAAACTCCGCATCCTGTACGTCAACCGACCGCTTCTCAATATTGATGCGGGCCGTGAACACTACGGATGAGTTTCCGTCGATGCACGTGAACAAGAGGCCGCTCTGCAAGACAGGACCCGACTCTGGCACTTTTTCTAGAAATAGGTGTTATTTTGGCAGGAGGGAGAGGTTGGCAGGCACAGCGCGCGCGACGCTCCGTACGTCTCTTTGCGGGCAAAGATCTCGAGCTGGTCGGAGGAGTTTTGGATCCAGCTACGTTACGACGGCCAATGTTTTGGCTGGATCAGGTTAGCTCAAGTATCCCCTACCCTTCCCGATTTGTTTTGACCTAATTAAAATTGTTGCTTGTAACCAATTAATCCTTCCTCTCTCTCTCTCTCTCACCTACTTTCTCTAAGGATTGTATGGATTTACACAGTCGCTAGCGAAACGTTCCTCTTTTGAGCCATCCATGATCAATATAATGATGGAGTTGCACTCAACTGCTCGGGAGCCAGAATCAAGCATGGAATGTTGTCGAATGTAATTAGTACCGGAACGGACTGCTCCTCATGAGAAAAGCCGTGACTATTTTACTACTGGATTACTACATGCAGAACAAAGATGATGAAATACAAAAGCAAAACATTGCTGAAGTTTTGAAGATACGAACGGTTACTTCAGCGTCCATTGGCAGGTTGGATTTCAGCTTCCGTCTTTCCGCAAGAAGAAGGCGGCAGACAAGAAAGAAGAGTGACCTCAGAATTCCCTTCAACACCTGCCCTCGTTTTGGAACATAGCGCGGGTGAGCTGGCCGCTGCGGCGGCTGGTGGTGGTGGCTCGGACTCTGGAGTCGCGGGCTCGCCATCGCCGATCTCCACTGCTCATCGATCGGCCGACCAAAGAGGTGGAGCTTCGGGTGGTTGTATATAGTGGAGAGCAGTAAGCAACTTCGTATTGGGTCGATGCAGAAAGGCTGATATTGTTGGGTAATGGATCAAAATAGATCTTAAATATCCTAATGGGCCTTGAAAGTCCATTACCGTTTTATGTGTGTGAATGAGAAATTGCGGGGACATTTAGTCCCATATCGAAAAATCAAGAAAGGAAGGTTCACTTTTATGGAAACCACTTTCTTGAAGCTTAAGTTCCTTAGGCTCACCACAAGTGGAGAGCTTGAAGGTGATGCGTAACATCACCCTCATGCACGCGCGTGTGCGAAGGGCGCAATGGGCACTTTGCACGTGCGCATCGTCGCGAGGAGCTTGAGGGGCTTTAAATTTTTTATAGATCAAGATGATCCGACGGTGGAGATTGATCGGATCAAGATAAGGGGCTGAGATCAATTGATCGATCGGATGAAGGGTCGAGATCGGTTGACTAGTCAAATTGACTAGTCAACAGGACGGTTGGTTGACCAGTCAACAGGACAGTTGGTTGACCAGTCAACAGGACGGTTGGTTGACTAGTCAACATGACGGTTATGATAAGGTGTCCATTCGATCGTGCGATTGTGATAGGCATCCGCCTATCTGATAATGTGATCATCAGATCATGATGATGAAAAGGCTTATCAGGATAAGGATAGACTTATCTGATCGGCTGATCTTCAGATCACAGCCATGAAAAGGCTTATCCGATTGCCTGATCTGAAGATCACGATGTCTAAAGGGCATATCAAGGGTGATAAGCCCTTAACCCTCACATCCTTTGATAATAGAATTTAAATATAATTAAATTCGTAGGGTTGCTTCCAAGGGGCACCTAAAAACATATAAATAGGACCCTAGACCCTCTCATTTGAAAAAATCCTAAACCATTCCGAATTGAGTTCAATTGAATCAATTCTAGTCTTTTTCTCTCTTAGGCATTTGCATACTTTCCTAAGGATAGTATAGCAATAGTGCATTAAAAAGAGAGTAGCATTCTTGGTTCGAAAGTTTTGGTGAATTGTAATGCTGCTTTCATCAAAAGGAGACTGTTGTATCCTGGGAGACAATCGTCATACTGACCGTAAGCACCATTGCGGGACGAAATTGTCTTAAGGACATAGAGTGAAACTCTAGCCTCAGTCTGATTTATTAGGTAGCCACCATCTGCCAACATACCCACCTTCAGATCTTAAGATAATTTTTCCTGCTACCACGGAAGTGCTGCTGCAGATGGCTACTATGACGACATCCATTCAAGCGAGAGACCGGAGAAATTCTTTGGCACGGATTTCAAGAGGTGGCAATAGAAGATGCTGTTCTACCTCACAACTCTGAACCTGGTCAGAGTGCTGAATGAAGATCCGTCTTTCCTAAAGGAAGAGAAGACCGACAAGCAAGTCATTGCTGCGGTGGAGGCATGGAAGCACTCGGACTTCCTTTGCAAAAATTACATCCTGAATGGTCTGGACAATACCCTGTACAATGTGTACAGCAGTATTGCTACTGCCAAGGAGTTATGGGCATCCCTGAACAAAAAGTACAAGACAGAGGATGCTGGACACAAGAAGTTTGTGGTTGGAAGGTTCTTAGACTACAAGATGGTCGACCACAAAACAGTTATGGAGCAAGTCCAAGAGCTCCAGATTATCCTGCATGAGATACATGCAGAGAGAATGTCTCTCAGCGAGTCATTCCAGGTAGCTGCCATAATTGAGAAGCCACAACCACTATGGAAGGACTTCAAGAACTACCTGAAGCATAAGCGGAAGGAGATGGGACTTGAAGACCTAATTGTCCGCCTAAGGATCGAGGAGGACAATAAGAGCCAAGATAAGAAGGCAGGAGGACAACCTGCTGAGCCAAAGGCCAACCTCATAGAAGGGAAGAAGAAACGCAAGTTTCCAGGCGAAGGCTATAAACAGAAGAAGGGCAATCCAAAGAAATACAAGTTTAAGGGAAAGTGCTTTGTTTGTGGAAAGCAAGGACACAAATCCAAGGACTGCCGTTTCAAGGATAAAGAAAAGAAAGAAGTCAACGTTACAGAAACCCTATCCAAAGAGGTATCCGAGATGATGCTGTCAGCTGTTGTATTTGAAGCAAACATGGTTGACAAAGCAAATGAGTGGTACATCGACACTGGAGCTACCAGACATGTCTGCTCTGATAAGAGTATGTTCTCATCATATACTCCTATCAATGGTAGAAATTTGGTTATGGGTAACTCCGCTACATCCAAGATAGAAGGACTTGGCCGCATCGTTATGAAGATGACATCTGGCAAGGAGCTTCTACTGAATGATGTGCTACATGTCCCTGACATCCGAAAGAATCTCATATCAGGCTCCCTCCTAAGCAAACATGGCTTTAGGATGGTCTTTGAGTCTGATAAATTTGTACTCACTAAGGGGGGGATATTTATTGGAAAGGGTTACTTGAATAATGGATTATTCAAGGTGAATGTAATGACTGTACACAGAAACCTTGAAATGAATAAAGCTTCTTCTTCTGCTTATATGATTGACTCCTCTTGTTTATGGCATGATAGATTAGGACATGCGAATTTTAATTCATTACGAAAATTAATAAAATTGAAATTATTACCTAATCATGAAATCGATCCACATTACAAGTGTGAAGTGTGTGTTGAAGCTAAGTTAGCAAAAACACCATTTCCATTAGTTGAAAGAAATACTGAACCTCTTGACTTAATTCACAGTGATCTATGTGACTTAAAGTCAATTCAAACTAGAGGAGTAAAAAGTATTTTATAACATTTATAGATGATTCAATAAGATACTGCTATGTGTATCTACTAAAGTCTAAAGATGAGGCTTTAGAATATTTAAATGTTATAAGAATGAAGTTGAAAATCAACTTGGCAAAAAGATTAAGGCCATAAGGAGTGATAGAGGTGGTGAATATGATGCACCTTTTGACGAATTTTGTCAGGAGCATGGCATTATTCATCAAACTACTGCTCCTTATTCGCCTCAATCTAATGGAATTGCGGAACGTAAAAACCGCACATTAAAAGAAATGATGAATGCTATGTTAATAAATTCTGGTACACCACAGAATTTATGGGGAGAAGCAATTCTCTCAGCAAATCATATTCTTAATAAGATACCTCTTAAAAAAAGGAAGTGACTCCATATGAGTTATGGAAAGGAAAGAAGCCTTCTTACAATTACTTAAGAGTGGGGGTGTCTAGCTAAAGTAGCTATTCCGGACCCCAAAAAGGTCAAGATAGGACCTAAAACTGTTGATTGTATATTTATCGGATATGCACATAATAGTAGTGCATATCGCTTTCTTGTGTATAAATCAGATATAACTGATATACAGAAAAATACAATCATGGAATCAAGGAATGCAACATTCTTTGAAAATATATTTCAAGTAAAAGGAAATTAGAAATAAGTTCAAATAAAAGAACTTATGATGATAATACTGCTAGTAGTAGTCATCAGGAAGAATATCCTGAAGATGAACCCAAACGCAATAAGAGACCAAAAGTTGCTAAGTCCTTTGGTCCTGATTATGTAACTTATATGTTACAAGATGAACCTCAGACATTCAAAGAGGCAATGTCTAATCCAGAAGCACCCTTTTGGAAAGAAGCTGTCAATAATGAAATTGAGTCCATCATGCATAATCATACCTGGGAGTTGGTAGACCTACCATCTGGTATGAAACCTTTAGGGTGCAAGTGGATATTTAAGAAAAAGCTAAAAGCTGATGGATCAATTGACAAGTATAAAGCCAGATTAGTGGCTAAGGGCTTCAAACAAAAAGAAGGTATAGACTTCTTTGATACCTATTCACCAGTAAGTAGAATAACATCTATAAGAATGTTAATGCTTTTGCAGCCATTAACAATCTTGAAATTCATCAAATGGATGTTAAAACTGCTTTTCTAAATGGTGAATTAGATGAAGAAATATACATGGAACAACCTGAGGGATTTATTGTTCCAGGACAAGAAAAGAAGGTGTGTAGACTTGTTAAATCCTTATATGGATTAAAGCAAGCACCTAAGCAATGGCATATAAAATTTGATAATGTAATGTTATCAAATGGATTCAAAATAAATGAATGTGACAAATGTATATATGCCAAATCCCTATCTGAAGGGTATGTGATAATTGCTTATATGTAGATGACCTGTTAATCATGGTAGTAATACTGAAATGATTAAACAGACTAAGAAAATGTTGATCAAACATTTTGATATAAAAAATATGGGTGTTGCAGATGTTATACTAGGAATTCGAATCACTAGAACATCTGAGGAAATAATATTATCTCAATCTCATTATATTGAGAAAATATTAAATAAGTATAAAAAGTATGATACTAGCCCGGTGAAAACACTTGTAGATGTTAATCTACATTTGGCTAAGTATACTGGAGAACCCATATCTCAATTAGAATACTCACGTATAATTGGCAGTTTAATGTATGTCATGAATTGTACTCGTCCTGACATAGCATATGCTGTCAATAAGTTGAGTAGATTTACAAGTAATCCAGGTCCAAATCATTGGACAGCTCTAATAAGGGTATTAAGATATCTATGATATACCCTAAGTTATGGATTACATTATTCAAGATATCCAGCTGTATTAGAAGGATACAGTGATGCAAATTGGATATCTAACACAGAAGATACAAAATCCACAAGTGGATATGTATTCACCTTAGGAGGAGGTGCTGTGTCGTGGAAAATCTTCTAAACAAACTTGTATAGCTCGATCCACTATGGAATCTGAGTTTATTGCCTTAGAAAAGGCAGCTGAAGAAGCAGAATGCTTCGAAACCTTTAGAAGATATTCCATGTTGGCCAAAGCCTGTGTCTGCAATATGCATACATTGTGATAGTCAATCGGCAATATGCAAAGCACATAATAAGATGTATAATGGTAAGTCTAGACATATACGTCGTAGACATAATACCATTAAGTAGTTACTTGAAATTGGTGTAATTTCTATTGACTATGTTCAGTCAAAGAAAAACCTAGCGGATCCATTAACAAAGGGGTTACCAAGAGATCAAGTAAACTGTTTATCGAGGGGAATGGGTTTAAAACCTATAACTAAAAATCTTCATAGTGGATACCTAACCTAGCTGACTGGAGATCCCAAGATCTAGGTTCAAAAGGGACAACTAAATTATGAAGAAACTTGATAGCACTAAGGATGTACACTACAAAGAATTAAAATATTACGATGCCCAAATGCGTCACAATTGCGTCGCTAAACATGCTATTGCGACGCAATAGCGACGCAACGAGGGCATCGCTCAACTGTCCGTCGCAATACCCTTTTGTCGCAATTGCGTCGCAATATTGCGACTCTCTGCGATGCTCTTGCGACGCCACATTGCGTCGCAATATTGCGACGCATGCAAATGCGTCGTTAAATTTAAAAATAAATTTTAAAAAAAATATTATTAAATATTACGACGTACTAAATTGCATCGCAATATTTAAAATTAATTTTTAAAATAAAAAAATTATTATTAAAATTGTGACATACTAAATTGGGTCGCAATATTGTGACTCATCCAGCTGCATCGCAATATTTAATAATAATAATTTGGTATAATAGCGATGCAATTTGAGTCGCTAATGCATCGCAAATAAAAATTATTTTAAATATTGCAATGCAAGGTAATTGCGTTGCAATATATTAAAAATTTTTAAGATAAAATAGCGACTCAATTTTAGTCGCTAATGCGTCGCTATTAAATTTATTTTTAAATTATTGCGATGCCAGGTCATTGCATCGCAATATTAATAATAATATTTTAAAAATATTAGCGATCTAATATCAGTCACTAATGCGTCGTAAATTTTGTTTTAAAAATATTTAAATGATTAAAAATTAAAACGGTTAATTCAATTTCGCTAAATCTAAATATTGATACAAACATTTTTCACTCAATCCAAACAATAATATATTTCAAAAAAATAATTTATATATTAAAATTTTGAAGTTTTTACAACATAAAAAAAGAAAAAAAATACATCAAGAATCTGACGATCACGTGGAGGCTATGGAGGCTGAAGACTCTGCGACAAGCGGCTAACCATATCCCATAATAATGCATCTCATCTCGCATGTCTGTAACCTTCTGATCCCGGCCTCGTATACGATCCTCAAAATCCTGCTCGACCTCCTGGCGAATCTCCTCTGCAATAGATCTGCGAAGCTCCTGTAAACGCTCGGGAGGAAGATCAGCAGGAACTCGCGAGCTGGAGGCCTGATGGGAAAAAAATGTAGAAGCTCTAGTGCCCATACCATAGACCCT